>JAHHZJ010000412.1:0-57838 GCA_021437245.1 Aegilops speltoides
CGCATTAGTCTGGGAGTCTGTTAGCCGCTTCAGCCCGGTTTACGAATCTGCTAGCCCAGTGCTACAGCCGGAACTTACTAGCGATGACCGACACGTTCGATCTTTGGGTCATGGATGCTGTCCTGTAAGTCTGTGCGCTTTGGGTTTACGACTAGCCATGTCAGCCGGGCTCCTTATCATATGGATGCTAGCGACACTATCATATCGTGTGCCAAAAGCGCTAAGCGGTCCCGGGCAAAGGTAAAGCGACACCGTGGGGATACCGTGCGTGAGGCGCAAAAGTGATATGAGGTGTTACATGCTAGATCGATGTGGCATTGAGTCGGGGTCTGACGGTGGCATCCATCTCCGTCAATGTGTCTTCACACGGGCAAGGGCCATCCGCGCACCTTCTATGCAGGCCGACCGCTTCATCTCCTTGATATGCGGCACCGCCCCAAGAAATTGCTGCAATAAGCCAAAATAGCTCGTCGCCTTGGGCCTCTCTATCCAGACATGAGTCACGATATCCGTCATGGCAAGTCCGGACAACCTGTTCAGCTCAGCCCATTCGGCCGACCGATCGGTCAGCGGAAGTGAACGATCCGGACTATGGAATTGAGACCAAAATAGCTCTTAGTCTTGTGATCGCCGACTCGGAAGTACTGGGCATCCGCCGCATTGCCGCTAAGTCCATATATGGATCCTCCAGACCCCTGGCCAGCCCAAGTGGGCATAATTTGGATCTGTAAACCGCGACCAGCGAGAAAAGGCTTGCCGACCACAATGTCTCCGACTGGCGCAGCTCCTCCTTCATAGCCCGCATTGCGAGCGGGCATCCTTGGCCTCGGCGGTGGCCTTCCCAGTCTTCCCGCCTCGATGGCGGTCCTTTTCAAAGCCTCATTGCGGTCGGTAGCATCCTTCAATTTCACGGCCAATTCGGCCATCTCTTCCCTCGCCGGCGGTGTGCGCCCTTCGCTTCTAACTCTTGGCCGCCCTCGAGGCAGCGCATCACTCCTTCGGCTTGCTCCTTAGCTTGAGCAAGTTCTCGCGACTCTCTCTACAGCAGCAGCACCATCTGCGTCAGCGTAAATATTGTAAGAGGTGGGCTTTGACTCGCTTAAGCGGTGGCTGCGGAGAGACAACTTACCTTGCGACTCGTCAAGTCGCTTGTTGACTAAGCGTGATGTCGCATCCATACATCGAGCTGCCGCATTAATTTGGCAACTCCATCGGTCCGGCTAGCCCCGGACTATCGCCTGCATAGGAAAGGCGACACTCAATACCTACAATTTTGATCCAGCGACGCAGCTGTCGCTTCGACAACCTACCGAGTCTCGGGGCTACTATCTATCTGGCGCACTTTCATGTGCAAAAGCTGTCAAAAGTGCGTCATTTTACGTACCTCAAACCCAACCGAAAACTTCTATGACATTATGCAATCCGCTTTCGGCGGACGAAATCCTTCCTATCACCATGCTCATCAATGCACGGTGATCTTCGAGACAGACGCCCTCTCAAGCGAGATCCTTGGCTCCCGGCGAACACTAGTCGGCGCCGAACTCTTCGGCTCTGCTGGCTCGAGGATACCCTCCGTGGCGACACTTTAGGCTTGTCCGCCCCTATCCGGCAAGCGCGAGACGGAGGCGTCTTCTCTCCATCATCTCGGACAAAGATCCCCGAAGGCGAGCTCATCGAGAAGGTCGCAGATCCGAACTACAAGGTAAAAATTTGGTTATCCTCGGAAGCACAAATAGGGATGGTTTCTTATTGATGAACTCCCTTTTCCTACTCACGGCTCATTGGAGGGCTGATTCTTTGGAGAAGATTATGCGGCGGGATATCCCGGACGCGGACCCTCTGGTGAAGATTTCTTCCCCCGCTTAGAGACTTTGGCCTCTGGGTCTTCGGAGGCGGTCCTCTTCTCCCCCTGGAGGGAGGGATTCTCGATCCCCCCTTCTTCAAGCGCCCCCTTGGGCGAGGTGATAGCTCCTCTATTTCCCCCTCCGCCTTCTTCTAAAGGTGCGGCCTCCAACATTCTGACCAGCACGGGCTCCGGTGCGGTCTCTGGGAGGGGGGCCGGACACCTTATCAGCTTTTCTTGCGCTACCTACTCCTGTTAAAGGATAACGGGTTAAAAGGTGAATTATAAAAAAGCAAACAAATGGTATGTCCGGACACCGAGCTGCTTACGAGTATCCAAGGCGATTGCGACAGGCTGCATCCTCGGTCAATTCGGACCGCCACTGCGGTCGAAGAACAACTGTACATCTCCACGGGTGTCATACCAATGAAATGTTGGAGAATCCGAGGTCCCTCGGACTGAACTCCCATAACCCGGAGAGGGCGGCGTTTGCGAGGCAGAGAGGCCTGATTAGCATGACTGCATCACCACAACGGATCGATCTCCCTCGCTTGGAGGTCCCGAATCCGGCCCCGCAATAGGGGCACGTCTTTAATGACCTCAATTGAGCCCTTGGTTGACCCACGACATCAACCGTCGTGGAGGTCCGGCGGAATGAAGGTGGTGGCTTTTGCTGCTGCCCTTGGGCGGTGATATAAAACCACTCCTGCTGCCACAAGCCGAGCTCCTCTTGGAAGGAGCCAGCAGCCACAGGGCATCGGCCCTCCTGCTTATAGCCGCCTCGCCGCCTCTGCTAGCGCCCCAATCATCTTGGCTCCACATTGAAGGTCTTTAGCCACAGGCGAAGTGGGGGTGGCGGAGGAAGGCTTTGAGACGACAATAAATCTTGCGGAAATATGGAGGATGGACTCGGGCCAAGTCATGAAAATCCAGCCCATATTAGAACATGAGCCCTCTTACGAAGGGATCCGTTGAAGCCTAAACCCGGCGGAGGTGGGATCTGAGCAGCGTACTCACCGGGCTCGGGAGTGGGTATGGCCTGCCCTTGGGCGAGCAACTTTATCTTGAAATCTCGTAAGGCAGTGCTTGGCCTCCACAGCTTTATACGTCCTCCTCCGTGGCGGAGGAGGGCATCCAAACCACGAAGGTCGGGCCGGACATGTTGAAGGTGCAAGCACTCGAATCAGGGGCTCTGGGTGTTGGAACTTGGAGCAAGGAAAGGATTCGATGGAAGATTGAAGAAAAGCGAGCCTTGGTCTGTTATAAGGAGGAGAATACCAGAGCCGTCTCTGTGACCGTTCGGGATTCGCCGATAGATAGAGGCGTGGCGGCAGGCGCGGTTGGGTTACCGCCTTCGTATTGATGAGAATCCGGAATAAGGGAACACGATCTCTGCTTGAAAAAGGCGTGCCAAGAAGCTGCCGATAAATCTGCCGAGGCGGTATAATAAAAAGCGATTCAAGTAAAGGCTTGGTAGTGGTGTGACGTCATGCCGCAAAATCGTCGGCAGATTGAGCTTGTGTACATTTTATTCTCTCTACGGTGGAATGTGGAATTTATTTTGCGAGCGGACACTATCCTGGTGTTCATGATCTTCTTTGGATTATTTAAGGGAGGAACCCACCTTGCAATGCCGAACATTATCGCGCCGGACTCATCGTCATTGAAGCCAGGTTAGGGAGCTCTTGAGGAGTCTGGACTAGGGGTGTCCGGACAGCGGACTATCATCGTCGCGGACTCCAAGACTACGAAGATACAAGATTGAAGACTCCGTCCCGTGTCCGGATGGGACTTTCCTTAGCGTGGAAGGCAAGCTTGGCGATACGGATATGTAGATCTTCTACCATTGTAACCGACTCTGTGTAACCCTAGGCCTCTCCGGTGTCTATATAAACCGGAGGGCTTTAGTCCGTAGGACATAACCTCCATTACAACAATCATACCATAGGCTAGCTTCTAGGGTTTAGCCTCCTTGATCTCATGGTAGATCCACTCTTGTACTACCCATATCATCAATATTAATCAAGCGGGACATAGGGTTTTACCTCCATCAAGAGGGCGAACACTGGGTAAAACATCGTGTCCCTCGTCTCCTATTACCATCCGCATAGATGCACGATTCGGGACCCCCTACCCGAGATCCGCTGGTTTTGACACCGACAGTCTTCATTTGAAACAACATGGGATAGTTTCACAATTAACGCCACCTGGAACACCATAGTAAAATGGTGTGTCCGAACGTCGTAACCGCACTTTATTAGATATGGTGCGATCTATGATGTCTCTTACTGATTTACCGCTATCGTTTGGGGGTTATGCTCTAGAGACGGATGCATTCACTTTAAATAGGGCACCATCAAAATCCATTGAGATGACGCCTTATGAATCGTGGTTTGGCAAGAAACCAAAGTTGTCGTTTCTTAAAGTTTGGGGCAGCGATGCTTATGTGAAAAAGCTTCAACCTGATAAACTCGAACCCAAATCGGTGAAGTGCGTCTTCATAGGATACCCAAAGGAAACTGTTGGGTACACCTTCTATCATAGATCCGATGGCAAAATCTTTGTTGCTAAGAATGGATCCTTGATACGTCTCCGTCGTATCTATAATTTTTTATTGTTCCATGCCAATATTATCCAAGTTTCATATAATTTTGGCAACTTTTTATACTACTTTTTGGGACTAACATATTGATCCGATTGCCAGTGCGGTTCTGTCATTGCATGTTTTATGTTTCGTAGAAACCCAATATCAAACGGAATCCAAAGGGGATAAGAACGGACGGAGAATTATTTTGGAATATTTGGGATTTTCCGGAAGAAGAATCAACACGAAACAGTGTCCGGGGTGGCCACGAGACAGGGGGGCACGCCCTGGACTCTCGTGGGCCACCCGTAAGTCGGTTGATTCCCTTCTTATGCCGCAGGAAAGCTAATTTCTGAGAAAAATCTGGGTGAAAGATTCATCCCAATTGGAGTTATGGATCTCGGATATAAAGGAAGCGGTGAAGGGTAGAAATCGAGAAGGCAGAAGCAGATAGATAGATCCAATCTCGGAGGGCTCTCGCCCTCCACGCCATAGGAGCCAAGGACGGAGGAAACCCTTCTCCCATCTAGGAGAAGGCCAAGGAAGAAGAAGAAGAAGGGGGCTCTCTCCCTTGCTTCGATGGCGCGGAGGCGCTGCCGAGGCCATCATCACCACCGCGATCTTCACCAACACTGCCGTCATCTTCACCAACATCTCCATCACCTTCCCCTTCTATATTCAGTGGTCCACTCTCCATGACCCGCTGTACCCTCTACTTGAACATGATGCTTTATGCTTCATATTATTTTCAATGATGTGTTGCCATCCTATGATGTCTAAGTAGATTTTTGTTGTCCTATCGGTGATTGATGAATTTCTATGATTGGTTTGAGTTGCATGTTTTATTATTGGTGCTATCCTATTGTGCCCTCCGTGTCGGCATAGCGTGAGGATTCTCGCTGTAGGGTTTGCAATATGTTTATGCTTTGCTTATGGTGGGTGGTGTGGTGTGAAGCACAAACCGAGTAAGTAGGTTGTTTGCGTATGGGATAAAGGGACTTGATACTTTAATGCTATGGTTGGGTTTTACCTTAATGAATCTTTAGTATTTGCGGATGCTTGCTAGAGTTCAATCATAAGTGCATATGATCCAAGTAGAGAAAGTATGTTAGCTTATGCCTCTCCCTCAAATAGAATTGCAATAGTGATTACCGGTCTAGTAACGTAATCAATTGCTTAGGGACAATTCCACAACTCCTACCACCACTTTTCCACACTCGCTATATTTACTTTATTGCATCTTTATATAAACAGCCCCTAGTTTTTATTTACCCATTCTTTATTATCTTGCAAACCTATCCAACAACACCTACAAAGTACTTCTAATTTCATACTTGTTCTAGGTAAAGCAAACGTAAAGCGTCGTGAGAGTCGTATTAGTGGGCGATAGGACTTGAGAGTATCTGTTCTACCTTTAGCTCCTCGTTGGGTTTGACACTCTTACTTATCGAAAGAGGCTACAACTATCCCCTACACTTGTGGGTTATCAAGACCTTTTTCTGGCGTCGTTGCTGGGGAGTCATAGCGTGGGGTGAATATTCTCGTGTGTGCTTATTTTCTTTATCACTAAGTAATTTTTATTTGCTATTCTAAGTTGTTCTCTATCTTTAGTTATGGACATGGAACGAAAAATACCAAAAAAATTAGGTGTACTTGCTACTCATGGAGATGGGGTAACTCCTAAAACCCTCGATTCTCATTATGTGAAAGATATTATGTACTACTTTGATAATCCTGAGAAAAACCCATTCAACTTTATAATGGGAGACACGTTGGATCAACGTGAGTACTTTAGGGATTATTGCTTGACACAAAAAGGGAAACTATTATGGGACCAATTTATTATGTTGCGTTGGTATGCCCGGGATCTATGCTTGAGATATGATATTACTTGTTGCTCTAGGATGAAGGCTCCACACCTTCCCTTTTCATACAAATTTAATGATAATGAAACCTTAGCTTCTTATGCTAATGGTATATATGATTACTATGATGTTGAACAAATAGAAGAATCTGTTGCTTTTAAGGCTGCTTATGAAATTGAATCTTTGTTTGAAAAGTATGAAGCTTTTGATGATGATGGTGTTTATAGGCCTGAAAATCTTGCTATACTTAGATGTTGCTATGAAAATTATGAATACAATTACTATATTAATGCATTTATGTAGAAAGTCTCCACTGTCCAAGAAGAGACTAATATTTTGCAGGAACCTATGGAAGAAGAAATTGATGAAACTGTGAGCTCATTGGATGAAAAAGATGATGAGGAGAGTGAAGAACAAAAGGAGGAAGAGCAGATTGATCACCCGTGCCCACCTTCTAATGAGAGTAACTCTTCAACTCATACATTGTTTAATTCCCCTTCATGCTTACCGAAGGATGATTGCTATGATCCCGTTGATTCTCTTGAAATATCCCTTTTTGCTGATGCTTGCTATGCTTGTGGCCAAGATGCCAATATGAATTATGCTTATGGAGATGAGCTTGCTATAGTTTCTTATGTTAAACATGAAATTGTTGCTATTGCACTTACGCATGATAGTCCTATTATCTTTTTGAATTCTCCCAACCACACTATATTGGAGAAGTTGGTGCTTATTAAGGATTATATTGATGGGTTTCCTTTTACCATTGCATATGATGATTTTGATGAATGTAATATGCATGTGCTTGCTGCTCCTACTTGCAATTATTATGAGAGAGTAACTACATCTCTGCCTCTTTATGTTTCCAATACGATAGAATTGCAAGAAATTACTTATACTATGCATTGGCCTTTACTTGGTGTGCATGAATTGTTCTTTTATGACATGCCGATGCATAGGAAGAGATTTAGACTTCGTTGTTGCATGATATATGTTACTTTGTGCTCACTACTAAATTATAAATCATTGTTAATTAAAATTGGCTTTGATATACCTTGGGATCCGGGTGGATTCATTACTTGAGCACTAAATGCCTAGCTTAATGGCTTTAAAGAAAGCGCTGCCAGGGAGGCAACTCGAAAGTTTTAGAGAGTCATTTATTTCTGTTGAGTGCTTTTATATAGTTTAAAAACAAAAAAATAAATAGGGGAACCAAAAACTTTCAAAAAAGGAAAGTGAAAGTGAGAAAGACAAGCATTGTTGAAGTGGGAGAGCTCCTTGAACTTTGTTCATGCTCACGGAAACTTTGTGAATCTTAATTACAGAAACTTTTCATCAAAAATAATTACCCCCCTATACAATTCCATTGTATTATAAAAATAATGTGCCAAGGTTTGCCTTTAGGATGTTTACAATGCTTGTTGGTTTATGCGGTGCAGGACAGAAACTTTGGCTGTAGTGCACGATTTTACATTTTAACTGGAACGTCAAATGGTTCTGATTCCTTTTGAACTGTATTTATATACAACTTGTTTATTTTTCATAATTCTTGTAGAATTTTTGGGGTAACGAAAGTATGGTGGATGTTCAGATTGCTACAGACTGTTCTGTTTTGACAGATTCTGTTTTTGATGCATAGTTTGCTTGTTTTGATGAATCTATCAACTTGTATCAGTGGATTAAGCCATGGAAAATATATATTACAGTAGACACAATGCAAAAAAAATATGAATTGGTTTTCAACTGTACTTAGAGTGGTGATTTGCTTTATTATACTAACGGATCTTACCGAGTTTTGTGTTGAAATTTTGTGTGGATGTAGTGTCTAATCGAGGATGTCTCGATATGAGGAAAAGGAAGGAAGGCAAGAGCTCAAGCTTGGGGATGCCCGAGGCACCCCAAGTAAATATTCAAGAAGACTCAAGCGTCTAAGCTTGGGGATGCCCCGGAGGGCATCCCCTCTTTCTTCAACAAGTATCGGTATGTTTTCGTATTCGTTTCGTTCATGCATTATGTGCAAGTCTTGGAGCGTATTTTGCATTTAGTTTTCGCTTTTCTTTTATGCACCATGCCGGTATGAGATAGTCCTTGGTTGATTTATAGAATGCTCATTGCACTTCACTTTAATCTTTTGAGTATGGATTTATAGAATGTTTCATGTGCTTCACTTATATCATGTGAAGTCTGGATTGCTTGTGTCTCTTCACATAGAAAATCGCCATTTGTAGAATGCTCTTTTGCTTCACTTATATTTGTTAGAGTGTGGGCATATCTTTGGTAGAAAGAATTAAACTCTCTTGCTTCACTTATATCTATTTAGAGAGATGACATGAATTGGTCATTCACATGGTTAGTCATAAAATCCTACATAAACTTGTAGAGCGCTGAATATGATATGTTTGATTCCTTGCAATAGTTTTGCGATATAAATATGGTGATATTAGAGTCATGCTAGTGGGTGGTTGTGGATTGTAGAGACACTTTTGTTGAGGTTTGCAAGTCCCGTAGCATGCACGGATGGTAACCGTTGTGTGACAAATTTGAAGCATGGGGTGTTTCTTTGATTGTCGTCCTTATGAGTGGCGGTCGGGGACGAGCGATGGTCTTTTCCTACCAGTCTATCCCCCCTAGGGGCATGAGTAGTAGTACTTTGCTTCGAGGGCTAATAAACTTTTGCAATAAGTATATGAGTTCTTTATGACTAATGTGAATCCATGGATTATACACACTTTTACCTTACCATCATTGCTAGCCTCTTGATTACCGTGCATTGCCCTTTCTCACCTTGAGAGTTGGTACAAACTTCACGGTGCATCAAACCCCGTGATATGATCGCTCTATCACACATAAGCCTCATTATATCTTCATCAAAACAGCCACCATACCTACCTATTATGGCATTTCCATAGCCATTCCGAGATATATTGCCATGCAACTTTCATCATCATCATATACATGACTTGAGCATTCATTGTCATATTGCTTTGCATGATCGTAAGATAGCTAGCATGATGCTTTCATGGCTTGTCCGTTTTTTGATGGCATTGCTACGCTAGATCGTTGCACATCCCGGTACACTGCCAGAAGCATTCATATAGAGTCATATCCTTGTTCTAGTATCGAGTTGTAATATTGGGTTGTAAGTAAATAAAAGTGTGATGATCATCATTATAGAGCATTGCCCCATGAAAAAAAGAAAAAAAAGGAAAGGCCAAAGAAGCCTAAATAACAAAGGGGGCCAAAGAAGCCCACCAAAAAGAAAAAAAAGAAAAAGAAAAAAAAGAAAAAGAAAAAGGGGCAATGTTACTATCCTTTTTCCACAGTTGTGCTTCAAAGTAGCACCGTGTTCTTCATATAGATTGTTTCCTATGTTGTCACTTTCGTATACTAGTGGGAATTTTCATTATAGAACTTGGCTTGTATATTCCAACTGCCGGGGAACGTAGTAATTTCAAAAATTTCCCTACGCACAAGCAAGATCATGGTGATGGCATAGCAACGAGAGGGGAGAGTATTGTCCACGTACCCTCGTAGACCGTAAGCGGAAGCGTTATGGCAACGCGATTGATGTAGTTGTACGTCTTCATGATCCGGCCGATCCAAGTACCAAACGTACGACACCTCCGAGTTCAACTGCGTTCAGCTCGATGGCGATCCACGGACTCGATCCAGCAAAGTGTCGGGGATGAGTTCCGTCAAGACGACGGCGTGGTGATGACGATGATGTTCTACGGCGCGAGGCCGTCTAAACTCGCGATGATATGACCAAGGTGGAATATGGTGGAGGGGAACCGCTGCAGCTAAGGGGCGATCTTGAAGATCAACTTGTGTGTTCTAGGGTGCCCCTGCCCCGTATATAAAGGAGCAAGGGGAGGCGGCCGACCCTAGAAGCGCGCCAGGAGGAGAGTCCTCCTCCTAGTAGGAGTAGGACTCCCTCTTTCCTACTCCTACTAGGAGGGGAAAGGAAGGGGAGAGGGAGAGGAAAGAGGGGTGTTGGGGAACATAGTAATTTCAAAAAATTCCTCGCACACGCAAGATCATGGTGATGGCATAGCGAGAGGGAAGAGTGTTCGTCCATGTACCCTCGTGAACCGTAAGTGGAAGCGTTAACTGGCGTGGTTGATGTAGTCGTCGTCTTCACGATCGACCGATCTAAGCACCGAGCGTCTGGGGCCTCCGAGTTCACACACGCGTTCAGCTCGATGGCGATCTCCGGCCTCCGATCCAGCAAAGCTCCGGAGATGAGTTCCGTCGACCGACGGCATGGTGATGATGGTGATGTTCTACCAGCGCGGGGCTTCGCCTAAACTCATGACGATATGACCGAGGTAGAATATGGTGGAGGGGGCACCGCTGCGG
The DNA here is from genome assembly GCA_021437245.1 of Aegilops speltoides. Taxonomy (NCBI): domain Eukaryota; kingdom Viridiplantae; phylum Streptophyta; class Magnoliopsida; order Poales; family Poaceae; genus Aegilops; species Aegilops speltoides. The sequence goes on from JAHHZJ010000412.1 coordinate 10,652, forward strand.
CTAAGAGCGATCCGTAGATCAACTTGTGTGTCATGGGGTGCCCCTGCCCCGTATATAAAGGAGCAAGGGGAGGAGGCGGCCGGCCAAGGGAGGCGCTAGGGAGAGTCCAACTCCCACGGGAGTAGGATTCCCTCCTTTCCTAGTCCAACTAGGAGACCTTCCATGTAGTAGGAGTAGGAGAGAAGGAAAGGGAAGAGAGGGAAGGAAGGAAGGGGGTGCGGCCTCCCCTAGTCCAAATCGGACTAGGCCTTGAAGCGCTGGCCTGCCCTAGGCAGCCCTCTCTCTTTCCGTATGTTTAATAAGGCCCAATACTTCTCCCGGCGAATTCCGTAACTCTCCGGTACTCCGATAAATACCGAATCACTGGGAACCTTTCGAAGTCGAATATAGTCGTCAATATATCGATCTTTACGTCTCGACCATTTGAGACTCCTTGTCATGTCCCAGATTTCATCCGGATTCCAAACTCCTTGGTACATCAAAACTCATAAACTCAAAATAAAAGCTGTCGCCGAAACCTTAAGCGTGCGGACTCTACGGGTTCGAGAACTATGTGAACATGACTGAAACATGTTTTGGTCGATAACCAACAGCGGGACCTAGATGCCCATATTGGCTCCCACATATTCTCGAAGATCTTTATCGGTCAAACCGCATAACAACATCGTTGTTCCTTTGTCATCGATATGTTACTTGCCCGAGATTCGATCGTCGGTATCTCAATACCTAGTTCAATCTCGTTACGGTAAGTCTCTTTACTCGTTCCGTAATACATCATCCATAACTAACTCATTAGTTACAATGCTTGCAAGGCTTAAGTGATGTGCATTACCGAGAGGGCCCAGAGATACCTCTCCGACAATCGGAGTGACAAAACCTAATCTCGAAATCGCCAACCCAACATGTACCTTTAGAGACACCTGTAGTACTCCTTTATAATCACCCGATTCGTTGTGGACGTTTGGTAGCACCAAAGTGTTCCTCCGTAAGCAGGAGTTGCATAATCTCATAGTTACAGGAACATGTATAAGTCATGAAGAAAGCAATAGCAACATACTAAGCGATCAAGTGCTAGGCTAACGGAATGGGTCATGTCAATCACATCATTCTCCTAATGATGTGATCCCATTAATCAAATGACAACACATGTCTATGGTTAGGAAACATAACCATCTTTGATCAACAAGCTAGTCAAGTAGAGGCATACTAGTGACACTATGTTTGTCTATGTATTCACACATGTATTATGTTTCCGGTTAATACAATTCTAGCATGAATAATAAACATTTATCATGAAATAAGGAAATAAATAATAACTTTATTATTGCCTCTAGGGCATATTTCCTTCAGTCTCCCACTTGCACTAGAGTCAATAATCTAGTTCACATTGCCATGTGATTTAACACCAATAATCATATCTGTATATGATTAACACCCATAGTTCACATCGTCATGTGACCAACACCCAGGGTTTACTAGAGTCAATAATCTAGTTCACATCGCTATGTGATTAACACCCAAAGAGTACAAAGGTATGATCATGTTTTTCTCGTGAGAGAAGTTTAGTCAATAGATTGCATCACATTCGAGAGACATATGTATTTTGCAAATATTCTATGTCTACAATGCTGCTTGCGGAGCTACTCTAGCTAATTGCTCCCACTTTTAATATGTATCCAGATTAAGACTTAGAGTCTTACGGATCGATTGCCAAAACTTCGTGTCGATGTAACCCTTTATGATGAACCTTTTGTCACCTCCATAATCGAGAAACATATCCTTATTCCACTAAGGATAATTTTGACCAATGTCGATGATCTACTCCTAGATCACTATTGTACTCCTTGCCAAACCAGGCGAGTATACAATAGGTTTGGTCCATAGCATGGCATACTTTTATAGAACCTATGGTGAAGCATAGGGAATGACTTTCATTCTCTTTCTATTTTCTCTTTGTGGTCAGGATTTGAGTCTTACTCAATTTCACACCTTGTAACACGGGCAAGAAACTCTTTCTTTATTGTTCCATTTTGAACTACTTCAAAATCTTGTCAAGGTATGTACTCATTGAAAAAACTTTTCAAGCGTCTTGATCTATCTCTATGGATCTTGATGCTCAATATGTAAGCAGCTTCACCAAGGTCTTTCTTTGAAAAAACTCCTTTCAAACTCTCCTTTATGCTTTGCAGAATAATTCTACATTATTTCCGATCAACAATATGTCATTCACATATACTTATCAGAAATGCTGTAGTGCTCCCACTCACTTTCTTGTAAATACAGGTGATGTAGGGTGGAACCCTATAGCGTCGATCTTTCACATTTGGAGTGGATCCTACGGGGAATCACGAAGAACAGCGGAAGCACAAAGGGAAAACAGGGGAAAGCGAGAGAATCACTCAACCAACAAGGAATCAATCACACAAGTGCTAGATCACCACACACATAAGAGATTCACAAGATCCAAAGTCAACAAAGGTAAGGATACAAAGGAACCGTTCTTCTCCAAGAGGAGGCCTTGATGTTCTTCCCTAGAAGGGGTCTTGAATCCGCTTGGGGATCTTCTCCGAAGAGGTCGTGATCTCCGAGGAGAAGTATCCAAGTGGATGAGCAAAGGCTCTCACACAAATATGAGCTAATCAATGCTAAGTCTCAAAGTGAGGAGATGGGGTCCTATAAATAGACTTGGGGCGAAGGAGTACATGGGCTCAGCCCAACACGCGCCTACACAAAGGCTGGTTGGATGATCCGGACGAGGTCCGGATGGTCGAGTGGAGGCCGGATGAGTGGAGGCCGGTGGTGGCGGTGAAGGGCGGATGTCCGGCTGGTGGTCGGATGTCGAGGCGAGGTCCGGATGATCCGGGACTTGGTCCGGATGATCCGGCTTTAAACGAGCCGGGTGTCTTGGATGAATTAGCGGATCGTCAAGGCTCTGTCCGGATCGTCCAAGACGCCCGTCGAGATCGTCCGACCATCTGGTCCATGGTGCTTTTCCTCTCCGTCTTCATGCATGTCTTCGCTTCGGTTCTCTTTGCTTCGAGCTTCTTCATGGTTGACTCCTTGGTACTGAGTATGCATAGCGTTTCGTTTGAGGTAGTAACCATGTCTCATGTGAATCGAGAGGAATTGTGAGAGGAGTGATGTCACCTCGGTTTCAAGAGCTCTTGCGTGCTCGAGTCATAGGTCCTTGTGGGGTTGGATGTGTTGATGTAGAGTCCATGGGGATGATGGAAGGATGCTCGCATCATATCCCTCCTTGAAAGGATCCGACCTCGGATCAAGATCTTCATCACCATGGAAAGGCGAGAGGTCTTTGACGTTGAAGGTGTCACTCACGTTGTACTTGTCGCTTGGTAGGTCGAGCTTGTAAGCGTTGTTGTTGTAGCGTGCTAACACCTTGAAGGGTCCATCGCCTCGAGGTAGAAGTTTGGACTTGCGTTCGTTGGGGAAGCGTTCCTTGCGAAGGTGTAGCCACACGAGATCGCCTATGTTGAAGATCATGGGTTGCTTGTTGATGTTGAGCTTGATCGCTAGTCGTTGTACTTGGCGCTCGATGGTGTGTCTTGTATCCTCATGCATCTTCTTGATGTAGCTTGCACGTGCACTTGCGTCGAGGTTGGTACGCTCTTGTAGAGGGAGAGGTAGAATTGAAGGAAATATGCCCTAGAGGCAATAATAAAGTTATTATTTATTTCCTTATTTCATGATAAATGTTTATTATTCATGCTAGAATTGTATTAACCGGAAACATAATACATGTGTGAATACATAGACAAACATAGTGTCACTAGTATGCCTCTACTTGACTAGCTCGTTTATCAGAGATGGTTATGTTTCCTAGCCCATGGACAAAGAGTTGTCATTTGATTAACGGGATCACATCATTAGGAGAATGATGTGATTGACTTGACCCATTCCGTTAGCTTAGCACTTGATCGTTTAGTATGTTGCTATTGCTTTCTTCATAACTTATACATGTTCTGTAACTATGAGATTATGCAACTCCCATTTATCGGAGGAACACTTTGGGTAGTACCAAAGCGTCACTGGCGTAAGCTGGGTGATTATAAAGGAGTACTACAGGTGTCTCCGAAGGTACATGTTGAGTTGGCGTATTTTGAGATTAGGTTTTGTCACTCCGATTGTGGAGAGGTATCTCTGAGCCCTCTCGGTAATGCACATCATTATAAGCCTTGCAAGCAATGTAACCAATGAGTTGGTTACGGGATGATGCATTCTGAGCGAGTAAAGAGACTTGCGGTGGCGAGATTGAACTAGGTATTGGATACCGACGATCGAATCTCGGGCAAGTAACATACCGATGACAAAGGAACAACGTATGTTGTTATGCGGTTCGACCGATAAAGATCTTCGTAGAATATGTAGGAACCAATATGGGCATCCAGGTCCGCTATTGGTTATTGACCAGAATGCTTCTAGGTCATGTCTACATAGTTCTCGAACCCGTAGAATCATGCGCTTAAGGTTTCGATGGCGGTTATATTATGAGTTTATGAGTTTTGATGTACCGAAGGAGTTTGGAGTCCGGATGAGATCGGGGACATGACGAGGAGTCTCGAAATGGTCGAGGCGTAAAGATCGATATATTGGACGACTATATTCGGAGTTCGGAAAGGTTCAGTGATTGGGTATTTTTGAGTCTGGGAGAGTTACGGGAATTCGTATTGGGCCTTAATGGGTCATACGGGAAAGGAGAAAAAGGGCCATAAGGGTGGCGCACCTCCCCATGGACTAGTCCGAATTGGACTAGGGGGGCGCCTTCCTTCCTTCTCCTTTTCTCTTCCCTTCCTTGTCTCCTACTCCTAATACATGGAAGGACTACTAGTTGGACTAGGAAGGGAATCCTACTCGGTGGGAGTAGGACTCCCCATGGCGCCATAGTAGAGGGCCGCCTCCTCCTTCCTCCTCCTTTATATCACGGGGCAGGGGCACCCCATGGACACACAAGTTGATCTTCGTGATCGTTCCTTAGCCGTGTGCGGTGCCCCCTCCACCATATTCCACCTCGGTCATATCGTTGCGGTGCTTAGGCGAAGCCCTGCCGATAGAACATCATCATCGTCCCACGCCGTCGTCTTGTGGAACTCATCCCGACACCTGCTGGATCGAGTCCGGGGATCGTCATCGAGCTGAGCGTGTGCTGAACTTCGGAGGTGCCGTCGTTCGGTACTTGGATCGGTCGGATCGTGAAGGCGTCGACTACATCAACAGCGTTGTCATAGCGCTTCGCTTACGGTCTCACGAGTGCGTGGACATACACTCTCCCCTCTCGTTGCTATGCCATCACCATGATCTTGCATGTGCGTAGGAAATTTTTGAAATTACTCGTTCCCCAAGCGATGGTATCGAGCCTAGGTTTTATGGTTTGATGTTATATGCACGAGTAGAACACAAGTGAGTTGTGGGCGATATAAGTCATCTTGCCTACCGACATGTCATACTTTGGTTCAGCGGTATTGTTGGATGAAGCGGCCGGACCGACATTACGCGTGCGCTTACGCGAGACTGGTTTTACCGCCGTGCTTTGCACACGGTGACTAGCGGTGTCTGTTTCTCCAACTTTAGTTGAACCGAGTGTGGCTCGCCCGGTCCTTGCGAAGGTTAAAGCGAGTCTATTTGACAAACTATCGTTGTGGTTTTGATGCGTAGGTAAGAACAGTTCTTGCTAAGCCCGTAGCAGCCACGTAAAATTTACAACAACAAAGTAGAGGGCGTCTAACTTGTTTTTGCGGGCATGTTGTGATGTGATATGGTCAAGGCGTGATGCTATATTTTATTGTATGAGATGATCATGTTTTGTTGAAGTTATCGGAGCTGGCGAAGCCCTATGGTTGTCTCTTTGTTGCATAAAGATGCAAGTGCCAAATATTTGCTTTACTTTATCGCTATGCGATAGCAATAGTTGCAAGAGCAATAGTTGGCGAGGCGACCATGTGACGACACATTGATATAGATCAAGATGATGAAGATCATGGTGTCATGCGGTGGCGATAAAGATCATGATGATACTTTGGAGATGGAGATCAAAGGCGCAAGATGATCATGGCCATATCATGTCACATATTTTGATTGCATATGATGTTTATCTTTATACATCTTATTATGTTTTGATTGACGGTAGCATTTTAAGATGATCTCTCACTAATTATCAAGAAGTGTTCTCCACGAGTATGCACCGTTGCGAAAGTTCTTCGTCTTTGAGACACCACGTGATGATCGGGTGTGATAGGCTCTCGTTCAAATACAGCGGGTGCAAAACAGTTGCACAGCGGAATACTCAGTTATACTTGGCGAGCCTAGCATATCTGAGATATGGCCTCGGAACACGGAGACCGAAAGGTCGAGCGTGAATCATATAGTAGATATGATCAACATAGCGATGTTCACCATTGAAACTACTCCATCTCACGTGATGATCGGACATGGTTTAGTTGATTTGGATCACGTGATCACTTAGATGACTAGAGAGATGTCTGTCTAAGTGGGAGTTCTTAAGTAATATGATTAATTGAACTTAAATTTATCATGAACTTAGTCCTGGTAGTATTTTGCAAATTATGTTGTAGATCAATAGCTTGCGTTGTTGCTTTCATATGTTTATTTTGATATGTTCCTAGAAAATTGTGTTGAAAAATGTTAGTAGCAATGATGCGGATTGGATCCGTGATCGAGGTTTATCCTCATTCTTTGCTTGAAGAATTATGTCCTTGATGCACGCTAGGTGACAAACCTATTGCGAGGAGCGGATCACGGGCGTTATGAGCGTTTGGCTAGCTCAATATGATGACTACTTGATAGTTTTGTGCACCATGTTTTATGACTTAGAATCGGGACTTCAAAGATGTTTTGAACATCATGGACCATATGAGATGTTCGAGAATTGAAGTTAATATTTCAAGCAAATACCGAGTTGAGAGATATGAAGTCTCCAACAAGTTCTATAGCTAAAAGATGGAGGAGAATCGCTCAACTAGTGAGCAAGTGCTCAGATTATGCAGGTACTACAATCACTTGAATCAAGTGGGAGTTAATCTTCGAGATAAGATAGTGATTGACAGAGTTCTCTAGTCACCATCACCAAGTTAGTAGAACCGTGATGAACTATAGTATGCAAGGGATGGCGAAAATGATTCCCGAGCTCTTCGTGATGTTGAAATCGTGAAGGTAGAAATCAAGAAAGAGCATCAAGTGTTGATGGTTGACAAGATCACTAGTTTCAAGAAAGGGCAAAGGAAAGAAAGGGAACTTCAAGTAGATTGACAAGCAAGTTGTCACTCCCACGAAGAAGCCCAAAGCAACCAAAGCACGAGACTAAGTGCTTCTCTTGCAAAGAAATGGTCCTTTGAGCGGAAGTGCCCGAATATTTGGTGGGTAAGAAGGATGGCAAAGTGAACAAGTGTATATTTGATATCTGAGGTTATTGATGTGTGCCTTACTAGTGTTTATAGTAGCCCTGAGTATTTGATACTTGTTAGGTTGCTAAGATTAGTAATTCGAACGGGAGTTGCGAATAAGCGAGAAACTAGTTAAGGGTGAAGTAGCGATGTTTGTTGGAAATAGTTCCAAGATTGATATGATCATCATCGCACACTCCCTATACTTTCGAGATTAGTTTAAACCTAAATAAGTGTTATTTGGTGTTTGCGTTGAGCATGAATATGATTTGATCATGTTTATTGCAATCTGATTATTCATGTAAGTTAGAGAATAATTGTTGTTACATTTACATGAATAAAACCTTCTATGGTCATACACCCAATGAAAATGGTTTGTTGGATCTCGATCGTGTGATACACATATTCATAATATTGAAGCCAAAAGATGCAAAGTTAATAAGATAGTGCAACTTATTTGTGGCTTTGCCGTTTAGGTCATATCGATGTAAAGCGCATGAAGAAACTCCATAAAGATGGATTTTGAAATCACTTGGTTATGAATCATTTGATGCTTGCGAACCGTGCCTTTTGGGCAAGATGACTAAAACTCCGTTCTTGAACAATGGAGCGAGCTACTAACTTGTTGGAAATAATACATACCGATGTATGCGATCCAATGAGTGTTGATGCTCGTGGCAAGTATCGTTATTTTCGACCTTCACAAGATGATTTGAGCAGATATGGGTATATCTACTTGATGAAACATAAGTGCGAGATAGTTGAAAGGTTCAAAGAATTTGAGAGTGAAGTGGAAAATCATCGTAACAAGAAAATAAAAGTTTCTGCGATCGATCGCGAGAGGCGGATATTTGAGTTCTGAGTTTGGCCTTCATATAAAACAATGTGGAATAGTTTCACGATTCACGCCACAGAACACCACAATGTTATGGTGTGTCGAGCGTCGTAACCGTACTTTATTGGATATGGTGCGATCTATGATGTCTCTTATTGATTTACCATTATCGTTTTGGGGTTATGCATTAGAGACAGCTGCATTCACGTTAAAAGGGCACCATCTAAATCCGTTGAGACGACACCATATGAACTGTGGTTTAGCAAGAAACCCAAGTTGTCGTTTCTTAAAGTTTGGGGCTACGATGCTTATGTGAAAAAGTTTCAACTTGATAAGCTCGAACCCAAATCGGAGAAGTGCGTCTTCATAGAATACCCAAAGGTAACTATTGGGTACACCTTCTATCACAGATCCGAAGGCAAGTTATTCGTTGCTAAAAATGGATCCTTTCTAGAGAAGGAGTTTCTCTCGAAAGAAGTGAGTGGGAGAAGAGTAGAACTTGATGAGGTAATTGTACCTTCTCCCTTATTGGAAAGTAGTTCATCACAGAAATCAGTTCCAGTGATTCCTACACCAATTAGTGAGGAAGTTAATGATGATGATCATCAAACTTCAGATCAAGTTGCTACTAAACCTCGTAGGTCTTCCAGAGTAAGATCCGCACCAGAGTGGTAGGTAATCATGTTCGGAAGTCATGTTACTAGACCATGATGAACCTCACGAACTATGAGGAAGCGATGATGAGCCCAGATTCACGAAATGGCTTGAGGCCATGAAATCGAGATATGATCCATGTATGAGAACAAAGTGTAGACTTTGATTGACTTGCCCGATGATCGGTGAGTCATTAGAATAAATGGATCTTCAAGAGGAAGGCGGACGTTGATAGTAGTGTTACTATCTACAAAGCTAGACTTGTCGAAAAAGGTTTTGACAAAGTTCAAGGTGTTGAATACGATGAGATTTTCTTACTCGTATCGATGCTTAAAAGTCTGTCGAATCATGTTAGCAATTGCCACATTTTATGAAATTTGGCAAATGGATGTCAAAACTACATTCCTTAATGAATTTATTTAAGAAGAGTTGTATATGATACAACCGAAGGTTTTGTCAATCCTAAAGGTGCTAACAAAATGTGCAAGCTCGGCGATCCATCTATGGACTGGTGCAAGCATCTCGAGTTGGAATATCGCTTTGATAAGTTGATCAAAGCATATAGTATTATCTGAGACTTGCGGTGAAGCTTGTATTTACAAGAAAGTGAGTGGGAGCACTACAGCATTTACGATAAGTATATGTGAATGACATATTGTTGATCGGAAATAATGTAGAATTATACGCAAAGCATGAAAGGATACTTGAATAAGAGTTTTTCAAGAAAGACCTCAATAAAACTACATACATATTGAGCATCAAGATCTATTGAGATAGATCAAGGCGCTTGATAAGATTTTCAATGAATACATACCTTGACAAGATTTTGAAATAGTTCAAAATGGAGCAGTCAAAGAAAGAGTTCTTGCACGTGTTGCAAAGGTATGAAATTGAGTAAGACTCAAATCCGACCACGCGAGAAAATAGAAAGAGAATGAAAAGTCATTCCCTATGCCTCAGTCATAGGTTCTATAAAGTATGCTATGCTATGTACCGGACCTATTGTATACCTTACTCTGAATTTGGCGAGGAGTACAATAGTGATCTAGGAGTAGATCATTTGGACATTGGTCAAGAATATCCTTAGTAAGGACTAAGGAGATGTTTCTCGATTATGGAGGTGATAAAAGAGTTTGTTGTAAAATTTACATCAGTGCAAACTTTTACACTGATCCAGATGACTCTAAGTCTCAATCTGGATACATATTGAAAGTGGGAGCGATTAGCTAGAGTAGCTCGGTGCAGAGCATTGTAGACATAGAATATTTGCAAAATACATACGGCTCTGAATGTGATGAGACCGTTGACTAAGCTTCTCTCACGAGCAAAACATGATCACACCTTAGTACTCTTTGGGTGTTAATCACATAGCGATGTGAACTAGATTATTGACTCTATTAAACCCTTTGGGTGTTGGTCACATGATGATGTGAACTATGGGTGTTAATCATATCTGAGATATGAATATTGGTGTTAAATCACATGGCGATGTGAACTAGATTATTGACTCTAGTGCAAGTGGGAGGCTGAAGGAAATATGCCCTAGAGGCAATAATAAAGTTATTATTTATTTCCTTATTTCATGATAAATGTTTATTATTCATGCTAGAATTGTATTAACGGAAACATAATACATGTGTGAATACATAGACAAACATAGTGTCACTAGTATGCCTCTACTTGACTAGCTCGTTTATCAGAGATGGTTATGTTTCCTAGCCATGGACAAAAGAGTTGTCATTTGATTAACGGGATCACATCATTAGGAGAATGATGTGATTGACTTGACCCATTCCGTTAGCTAAGCACTTGATCGTTTAGTATGTTGCTATTGCTTTCTTCATAACTTATACATGTTCCTGTAACTATGAGATTATGCAACTCCCGTTTACCGGAGGAACACTTTGGGTACTACCAAGCGTCACTGGCGTGCTGGGTGATTATAAAGGAGTACTACAGGTGTCTCCGAAGGTACATGTTGAGTTGGCATATTTGAGATTAGGTTTTGTCACTCCGATTGTCGGAGAGGTATCTGGGCCCTCTCGGTAATGCACATCATTATAAGCCTTGCAAGCAATGTAACCAATGAGCTGGTTACGGGATGATGCATTACTGAGCGAGTAAAGAGACTTGCGGTGGCGAGATTGAACTAGGTATTGGATACCGACGATCGTATCTCGGGCAAGTAACATACCGATGACAAAGGAACAACGTATGTTGTTATGCGGTTCGACCGATAAAGATCTTCGTAGAATATGTAGGAACCAATATGGGCATCCAGGTCCTGCTATTGGTTATTGACCAAGAATGGTTCTAGGTCATGTCTACATAGTTCTCGAACCCGTAGAGTCCCATGCAACAAGGTTTCGATGATGGTTATATTATGAGTTTATGAGTTTTGATGTACCGAAGGAGTTGAGTCCGGATGAGATCGGGGACATGACGAGAGTCTCAAAATGGTCGAGGCGTAAAGATCGATATATTGGACGACTATATTCGGAGTTCGGAAAGGTTCGAGTGATTGGTATTTTTGAGTCTGGGAGAGTTACTGAGGAATTTGTATTGGGCCTTAATGGGCCATACGAGAAAGGAGAAAAAGGGCCATAAGGGTGGCGCACCCTCCCCATGGACTAGTCCGAATTGGACTAGGGAGGCGCCCCTCCTTCCTTCTCCTTTTCTCTTCCCTTCCTTGTCTCCTACTCCTAATACATGGAAGGACTACTAGTTGGACTAGGAAAGGGGGAATCCTACTCCGGTGGGAGTAGGACTCCCCATGGCGCGCCATAGTAGAGGGCGGCCTCCTCCTCCCTCCCTCCTTTATATACGGGGCAGGGGCACCCCATGGACACACAAGTTGATCTTCGTGATCGTTCCTTAGCGTGTGCGGTGCCCCCTCCACCATATTCCACCTCGGTCATATCGTTGTGGTGCTTAGGCGAAGCCACTGTGCCGATAGAACATCATCATCGTCACCACGCCGTCGTCTTGTGGAACTCATCCCGACACCTGCTGGATCGGGTCCGGGGATCGTCATCGAGCTGAACGTGTGCTGAACTCGGAGGTGCCGTACGTTCGGTACTTGGATCGGTCGGATCGTGAAGACGTACGACTACATCAACCGCGTTGTCATAACGCTTCCCCTCTCGTTGCTATGCCATCACCATGATCTTGCATGTGCGTAGGCATTTTTTTGAAATTACTACGTTGCCCAACAAGAATGTCCAATGGGGACAATGGGTTGAAGCCATAGACGACCTCGAAGGGGGACTTGCCGGTAGTAGAATGTCTTGCACGTTTGTAGGCGTACTCGGCGATGGGTAGACATGCTTCCCACTCCTTGATGTTCTTGTTGATCAACACGCGAAGTAGAGTGGAGAGAGTCCGGTTCGTCACCTCCGTTTGGCCGTCGGTTTGAGGATGGTATGCCGATGAGAACAAGAGCTTGATTCCGAGCTTGGCGCAAAGAGTCTTCCAAAAGTAACTCAAGAACTTGACGTCGCGATCGGAGACGATTGTCTTTGGTACTCCATGGAGGCGCAAGATTTCCCTACAAAAGAGATTTGCAATATGTGAAGCATCGTCTACCTTGTTGCAAGGAATTAATGTGCCATCTTAGAAAATCGATCCACAACAACAAACAGGGAATCCTTTCCATTTTGAGTTCTAGGCAAACCAAGTACAAAATCCATGCTAATGTCTTCCCAAGGTTGATATGGAATAAGAAGAGGCATGTAAAGACCATGAGATTGAGCTTTTGACTTAGCTTTGCGGCATGTAGAGCATCGTGTGGTGAAGTGTGAGACGTCTCGAAACATCTTGGGCCAAAAGTAGTTCTTGGAGAGCGTGGCGAAGGTCTTGTCGCGTCCAAAATGTCCCATGAGTCCACCTCCATGAGCCTCTTGCAAAAGGAGCAAACAAAGAGAAGACTCGGGAATGCATAGTTTGTTAGCTCTCATAAGATAACCATCCTTGAGGTAATATTGTTCCCAAGATGTATGCATCAAACATTTAGCATAATGAGGTGCAAAAGATGGATCACTAGCATACAAATCTTTTATGTGCTCAAAACCAATAACATTCAACTCAAGTTCGGTGACAAGCGTGCATATGCGTGAAAGTGCATCGGCAATGACATTTTCCTTACCCTTAATGTACTTGATCACATATGGGAAAGATTCAATAAATTCACTCCATTTGGCATGAACCTCAAAAGTTTTGTCAAAATTGAGCAAAGCAAGAATCGGAGCATGAGTAAGCAAAGACTTGAGCTCATCAAAAGTGTTGGATTACAAAGATCCCCAAACAAAAGGAGTATTCTTCTTACTCAAAGCATGCAAAGGAGCTGCAATAGTGCTAAAGTTTTTCACAAAGCGACGATAAAAACCTGCAAGACCAAGGAAACTTCACACTTGTTGCAAATTGGTGGGTTGGGGCCAAGTTTTAATGCTTCAATTTTAGTTTCATCAACATGGACACCCTTGGAAGAGACAACGAAACCCAAGAAAACCACTTTGTCAACGCCAAAAGTGCATTTTTCAAGTTGGCATAAAGACTTTCCTTTCGAAGTGTTTGCAAAACAAGCTTAACATGATCAAGATGCTCTTTCATTGTTTTTCTAAACACAAGAATATCATCGAAGTAAACCACAACAGAGATTCCAATATAAGGTCTAAGCACATGATGCATAAGACGCACGAAAGTACCGGGAGCTTCCGATAAACCCATAGGCATGACTAACCACTCATATAAGCCAAATTTGGTTTTGAAAGCAGTTTTCCATTCATCACCCTCATGAATGCGGATTTGATAATAGCCACTTTTAAGATCAATTTTTGAGAAAAAGTTGGCTCCACTAAGTTCATCAAGCATATCATCTAAGCAAGGAGTGGGATGCCTATAGCGCACGGTGATAGCATTTATAGGTCTACAATCGGAACACAAGAGGAAACTTCCATCAGGCTTAGGCACAAGTATAACGGGAATGGCACAAGGGCTTAAGCTTTCACGTACATGACCGTTGTCGATTAGTTGTTGTACTTGCTGTTGAATCTCCTTGGTTTCTTCGGGATTGACACGGTATGGAGCTTTGTTTGGAAGTGGCGCTCCGGGGATGAGGTCGATTCGATGCTCAATGCCTCGAAGAGGAGGTAGACCCGGAGGTAGCTCATCGGGGAAAACATCTTGAAATTCCTGCAAAAGAGATTGAAACACCAAAGGTAGCTCATGAATGGTGTTAGTTTTTGTTTCTCCATCCTTGCACACAAGGACAAAGTGCATCACACTCGATGGGTTCTCACACACTTCTCTCATCTCACTTTTGCTGGAAAATAGTATGAGGTTTTTCTCTCTAGGCGAAGAGGCGCTCAAATTTGGCTTGTGGCTCTCACTCACTTTTTGGTGGCTCACTTTCTCACTCTTCTCTCTTTGGTTGGTGGCTTGTTTGTCGGCTATCACTTGACTAGGAGACATGGGTCGTAGGACATATTCTTTTCCTTTCATCTTGAAGCTATAGTGGTTTGTACGCCCATTGTGGAAGACACCACGGTCGAATTGCCATGGTCGACCAAGGAGGAGGTGGCAAACGGTCATTGGGACCACATCACACTCCAAAGTGTCCTCATATGCACCAATTTTGAAGGATACTTGGACCGTATGCTCAACTCGTATAGTCCGAGTCCTTAGCCATTGAACCTTGTAGGGTGCGGGTGCTTCTTCTTGACCAATTGAAGCTTGGAGCATAGTTCTTCACTTGCCAAGTTGTGGCAACTACCTCCATCGATGATGACCTTGATGGATCGTCCATTGATGCCGGCCTTTGTGTGGAAGATGTGGCATCGTTGGTCTTCTTCTTGTTGATGTTGAAGTGTCAAGACCTTGGAGACAACAAGAGCGGGGCTCGTATCTTCATCACAAAAGACTTGATCATCTTCATCCTCGTTCACGCGTCGGTGCATGGCCACTTGCTCGGTAGCTTCCATTTCATCTTCACTCATTGAGTTGTAGGTGCCATCATCGTTGAGTATCATGGTGCGCTTGTTGGTGCATTCATATGACTTGTGGCCTCAGCCGCCGCAAGTGAAACACTTGAAGGAGCTTGTCTTGATGGTCTCATCGGTTGGAGTAGATGATGAAGCACGCGGCTTGAGGTTGCTTGTAGTAGGAGGAAGACGTCTTGAACTTGTGGAAGTTTTCTTGTAACTTGACTTGTCGTCGTTGCTTGGAGAAGGCTTGGTTGATGTCGGAATTGGAGTAGTTGTTGAAGCTTGGTTGTTGGAGAAGCCGTATGTCTTGGAGGAGTACTTGGCGTACTTGAAGTCATCTTGCACTTGTCGTTCCGCCTTTGTAGCTTGATGCACGAGCTCAATGAGGTTGGAGTAGGGTTGGAAGTCGGCGATCTTCTTGATGGGATGATTGAGTCCATTCAAGAATCGTGCCATTGTTTGCTCATCATCTTCCGTGACATTGGCTCGAATCATGGCAATCTCCATTTCCTTGTAGTATTCTTCAACACTCTTTCAACGTGTTTGGTTCGAGGGAATTAGAGATGGGGAATGGGAGTTGAGGGTACGAGTCTAAAAGTGCCTTTGTTTGATTAGGGGAATGGGAGTTTAAGTGGGAAGGGGCATGGGAGTTGAGGAAGCCAATTCCCACCTATTTCTTCCGGGGTAC
This sequence comes from Aegilops speltoides, assembly GCA_021437245.1. NCBI lineage: Eukaryota > Viridiplantae > Streptophyta > Magnoliopsida > Poales > Poaceae > Aegilops > Aegilops speltoides. The sequence continues at coordinate 26,225 of JAHHZJ010000412.1, forward strand.
CACTGTTAATTAAAGTGAGCGAGTTTTATCCCATGTTAATTCCCACCATATGCCAAACAAGGGAATGGGAGTAAAAATCTACTTCCCATGACTAATCCCTTCATAAACACCCTTGTGCAAACTCCCATTCCCCTGCCCAACTGTTTACCAAACAGGCTGTTTGTTCCTTGCTTGAGGAGTTGTAGCTTCTTGAAGAGATCACGGTTGTAGTAGGTTGGCACAAAACGTGCTCGCATGACATCCTTCATTTGAACCCAAGTGGTGATTGGAGGTTCACCTCTTGCTTGTCGGCGCTCAAGGACTTGTTCCCACCATATGAGCACATAGTCTTGGAACTCAAGTGATGCCATAGCGATCTTTTTCTCTTCCTCATAGTTGTGCAAACAAAAGATTTTGTCGACCTTCAATGCCCATGAGAGGTACTCTTCGGGATCATTGCTTCCATTGAACTTGGGCATTGTGAATTTGAGCTTTCCATAGCGTTGCTCTTCATTGTGTTGTTGGCGATGGTGATGATGACGCCCTTGACGTGGAGGGTAATCATCCTCATGTTGCTCTTGGCGTGGAGGAAGTCCATTATCAACTTGCTCTTGTTGACCTTGAGGTTGAGGTTGAGCTTGAGGAGCTTGTAAGGGAGCTTGTGTAGCTTGGCGTTGCGCACGCAGATGGTAGTTCCTCTCTTGGATTTCTTCTCGAAGGGCTTCCTCTTGATTGCGCCTTTCGCGATTGCGGTTGGCAATAGCTCGACTTGATGCTTGAAGGGCACGTTCCGCCTCAAGAGCTTGTGCTTCTCGTTGTTGTTGTTGAAGGCGTTGGGCCTCGGCGTCTTGTTGTTGTTGGTGTAGACGCGCTCGTTCTTGTTCTTCTTGGCGACGAAGACGTTGTCGTTCTTGAGCTTGAGCAAACGCTACTTGGTTTGATTGAGGACGAGAACTTGTTCATCGACTTGCTCTTGTGAATGCTTGTCGTGTAGTGGGTTGCGAGATGCATAGCGGTCTTGTGCGCTGCTCGTCGAAGAGTGTTCGATGACGATGTACTTGTTTGGAGAAGGAGTCGTCGGATGGCGACTTGAGTGGCTCCGTCTTGAGTATGAGGATGTAGAAGGAGGCGGTTCACCAACAAGGTGCGGATCTCGTCCATTCTTGCATCATTTCTCTTGCTTGTGCGCGTCGAGCTTGTTGTCGGAAGTAGTCTCTTGTCGTTGCTCGGAGAGTCGTAAGTCGGTGGCGAGGTTGTCGATGCGATCGTTCATTGCTTGTTGCTCTTGATGCAGCGCTCATTGTCGCCAAAGAGGTGGCTCTTGGTGGCGTATGATGACATGTAAATCGTCTTGCTTTCGATGAAGAGTGGGTTTGTAGAAGTACTTGGCCTATCCATCATTTCAAGCAAATTGTGAGTGGTAGAAGGAGAAGAACTAATACCAATGTACCTTTGACCGAAGTTGAAGATGAATCAAGTTCACTCAAATGTGGACAATTAAATAGCACTATTGGTACCAATCCTTGTCGATTCTCACACCTACACAAGTAAAAGCTTTTGGTGGAGTTTGGTTAGGATGGTGGCACAAAATTGATTGCAATCATTAGCTTGACTAAAAAATGTTGAAGAAGATTCGCAAATTCGCATATGCAACAAGTAGACCAAGAAAGTAGTGGTACACGGAAACACACACGCAAATAGATAAATGGGATTGTGCAAGCCAAAAGTGAGCCAAAATGTGGAATCCACGAAAATGCTCTTGTTGCACAATACTAGAGAGACGCTAGCACGATTGCACAATAGGCGGATACGGAGCTTGTGCACAACCTACTAGGCAAAAATGCAACGATCTCTATCCCAAGTATGCTATATGTATGGTATTTGGGTGCAATGATCCAAGATGATCTTATATGACAATCTTAATGTAGTATGATGCTATGCTTCTTGCTTATAAGCTCTTTGCTTATCTTTCCTCTTTGCTTAAAAGCTTGAGTGGCTCTTTCTCTTTTGAGCTCTTTTCTTATGCAAACTTGACGAACCAAGATAGCAATTGTGTATGCTATGACAACTTTGTGACACACAAGTTGCTTCCGAGATATGCACCACGATGGTATGTATGATATGGAGTATGCTTACTAATGTGCACAAGTCACGTTGCCGGCAATACTCAATGGCTAGTCTCGATAGGTAAGCAACGCAAAATATGGTCTATGATGGTTATCAATGCAATTGCAAGGTATGACAAAGATGTCGTCGAAGTTACCGTCCGTTGCGAAGATGAGTAGTCGACGAAAATGAGTGGTAGTTGTTGATGTCGCACCGCACCTAAATAGCCGAAACACAATAGGACACGGAAATATCAACTCAAATTCTCGAACCCAAAGTCGAATGGTAGTACGGAGGTTGTGTCGTGGGGTTTTGGCAAGTGGAAGTGGTGGTGGTTGGAGTGGGGAGGTATGTAGGTGTAGGTGGTGGTGGTGGTGGAGGAGGACTGCAAAACTGCAGTTTCGGCAAAGGAAGCCGGATTATCCGGGCCAGGAGCCGGATGATCCGGGCGTGTCCGGATGATCCGGGTCAGGGTCCAGATGATCCGGGCAGGTCAATCGCGGTCGGGAACTGCTCAGGAAGAACTCGAAAATGGCGAGAAATTCGACGATTTCGCGGATTTTGGATGGATTTCGAGGGGGAGAAGGTGGGGAAAAGCAAGATCCACGAGTTACACACCGAATCCACGGATCAAAATCAACAAAACATCATCAAAACCAACAAATCACAAAAAAAATTTGGGGCTATTTTTGGTGGGGATTTTCGGATTTAGGACGAAAACAACAAAATCAAGCTAGAAAAAGAGGGGTAGGGGCTCCAAAAACGTGATCAACGTGGCTCATGATACCATATGATGTTGGGTGGAACCCTATAGCGTCGATCTTTCACGTTTGGAGTGGATTCTACGGGGAATCACAAAGAACACGCGGAAGCACAAGGGGAAACCACGGGGAAAACGAGAGAGAATCACTCAACCAACAAGGAATCGATCACACAAGTGCTAGATCACCACACACATAAGAGATTCACAAGATCCAAAGTCAACAAAGGTAAGGATACAAAGGAACCGTTCTTCTCCAAGAGGAGGCCTTGATGTTCTTAGCTAGAAGGGTCTTGAATCCGCAGGGGATCTTCTCCGAAGAGGTCGTGATCTCAGGAGAAGTATCCAAGTGGATGAGCAAAGGCTCTCACACAAATATGAGCTAATCAATGCTAAGTCTCAAAGTGAGGAGATGGGGTCCTATAAATAGACTTGGGGCGAAGGGTACATGGGCTCAGCCCAACACGCACACACAGCGCTGGCGGATGATCCGGACGAGTGTCGGATGGTCAGTGGAGGCCGGATGAGTGGAGGCCCGGCGGTGGCGCGAAGGGCGGATGTCCGGCTGGTGGTCCGGATGTCCGGGCAGGGTCCGGATGATCCGGGACTTAGTCCGGATGATCCGGCTTCAGGCTTGAGCTTCGGGTGTCTTCGGATGAATTAGCCGGATCGTCCGGGCTCTGTCCGGATCGTCCGGGCCGCCGTCCGGATCGTCCGACCATCCTGGTCCATGGTGCTTTTTCCTCTCCGTCTTCATGCATGTCTTCCGCTTCCGGTTCTCTTTGCTTCCTAGATTCTTCATGGTTGACTCCTTGGTACCTGAGTATGCATAGCGTTTCCGTTTGAGGTAGTAACCATGTCTCATGTGAATCGAAAGGGAATTGTGAGAGGAGTGATGTCACCTCGGTTTCAAGAGCCCTTGCACGTGCTCGAGTCATAGGTCCTTGTGGGGTTGGATGTGTTGATGTAGAGTCTATGGGGATGATGGAAGGATGCTCCGCATCAACAGGCTTCACCGCAAGTCTGCATAAAATTATATGCTTTGATCAACTTATCAAAGCGTATATTCCAACTCCGAGATGCTTGCACCAGTCCATAGATGGATCGCTGGAGCTTGCACATTTTGTTAACACCTTTAGGATCGACAAAACCTCTTGGTTGCATCACATACAACTCTTCTTTAATAACTCCATTAAGGAATGCAGTTTTGTTTATCCATTTGCCAGATTTCATAAAATGCGGCAATTGCTAACATGATTCGGACAGACTTAAGCATAGATACGAGTGAGAAACTCTCATCGTAGTCAACACTTTGAACTTGTCGAAAACCTTTTTGCGACAATTCTAGCTTTGTAGATAGTAACAATACTATCAGCGTCCGTCTTCCTCTTAAAAATCCATTTAATTAACATGGCTTGCTGATCATCGAGCAAGTCAATCAAAGTCCATACTTTGTTCTCATACATGGATCATATCTCAGATTTTATGGCCTCAAGCCATTTCATGGAATCTGGGCTCATCATCGCTTCCTCATAGTCTGTAGGTTCATCATGGTCTAGTAACATGACTTCCAGAACAGGATTACCGTACCACTCTGGTGCGGACCGTACTCTAGAAGACCTACGAGGTTCTGTAGTAACTTGATCTGAAGTTTCATGATCATCATCATTAGCTTCCTCACTAATTGGTGTAGAAATCACTGGAACTGATTTCAGTGATGAACAATTTTCCAATTCGGGAGAAGGTACAGTTACCTCATCTAGTTCTACTTTCCTCCCACTCACTTCTTTCAAGAGAAACTCCTTCTCTAGAAAGGATCCATTTTTAGCAACGAATAACTTGCCTTCGGATCTGTGATAGAAGGTGTACCCAACAATTTCTTTGGGTATTCTATGAAGACGCACTTCTCCGATTTGGGTTTGAGCTTATCAGGATGAAACTTTTTCACATAAGCATCGCAGCCCCAAACTTGAAGAAACGACAACTTAGGTTTACTGCTAAACCACGGTGTCATCTCAACGGATTTAAATGGTGCCCTTTTAACGTGAATGTAGCTGTCTCTAATGCATAACCCCAAAACAATAGTGGTAAATTAGTAAGAGACATCATAGATCACACCATATCCAATAAAGTCTTGATTCTGACGTTCGGACACACCATAACATTGTGGTGTTCCAGGTGGCGTGAGCTGTGAAACTATTCCACATTGTTTTTATTGAAGACCAAACTCGTAACTCAAATATTTGTCTCCGCGATCAGATCGCAGAAACTTTATTTTCTTGTTATGATGATTTTTCCACTTCACTCTGAAATTCTTTGAACCTTTCAACTATTTCAGACTTATGTTTCATCAAGTAGATATACCCATATCTGCTCAAATCATCTTGTGAAGGTCAGAAAATAACGATATTTGCCACGAGCATCAATACTCATTGGAACACATACATCGATATGTATTATTTCCAATAAGTCAGTAGCTTGTTCCATTGTTCCGGAGAATGGAGTTTTAGTCATCTTGCCCAAAAGGCACGGTTCGCAAGCATCAAATGATTCATAACCAAGTGATTCCAAAAATCCATCTTTATGGAGTTTCTTCATCGCTTTACACGATATGACCCAAGCGGCATTGCCACAAATAAGTTGCACTATCATTATTAACTTTTCATCTTTTGGCATCAATATTATGAATATGTGTATCACTACGATCGAGATCCAACAAACTATGTTCATTGGGTGTATGACCATTGAAGGTCTTATTCATGTAAGCAGAACAACAATTATTCTCGATTTTAAATGAATAACCGTATTGCAATAAACATGATCAAATAATATTCATGCTCAGCATAAGCGCCAAATAACATTTATTTAGGTTTAACACTGATCCGAAAGTATAGGGAGTGTGCGATGATGATCATATCAATCTTGGAACTACTTCCAACACTCATCGTCACTTCCCTTCAACTAGTCTCTGTTTATTACGTAACTCCTGTTTGAGTTACTAATCTTAGCAACCGAACAAGTATCAAATACTCGGGGCTACTATAAGCACTAGTAAGGCACACATCAATAACTTTGTATATCAAATATACCCTTGTTCACTTTGCCATCCTTCTTATCCACTAAATATTGAGGCATTTCCGCTTCGGTGACCATTTCCTTTGCGATTAAAGCTTTTCGGTTTCAGGCTTTGGTTCAGCTTTGGGCTTCTTCGTGGGAGTGACAACTTGCTTGTCATTCTACATGAAGTTTCCTTTCTTTCCTTTGCCCGTTTCTTGAAACTAGTGGTCTTGTCAATCATCAACACTTGATGCTCTTTCTTGATTTCTACCTTCGTTGATTTCAACATCACGAAGAGCTCGAGAATCGTTTTCGTCATCCCTTGCATACTATAGTTCATCACGAAGTTCTACTAACTTAGTGATGGTGACTAGAGAATTCTGTCAATCACTATCTTATTTGGAAGATTAACTCCCACTTGATTCAAGCGATTGAAGTACTCAAATAATCTGAGCACATGCTCACTAGTTGAGCGATTCTCCTCCATCTTTTAGCCATAGAACTTGTTAGAGACTTCATATCTCTCAACTCGAGTATTTTCTTAAAATATTAACTTCAACTCCTGGAACATCTTATATGGTCCATGACGTTCAAAACGTCTTTGAAGTCCCGATTCTAAGCCGTTAAGCATGGTGCACTAAACTATCAAGTAGTCATCATATTGTGCTAGCCAAACGTTCATAACGTCTCCATCTGCTCCTGCAATAGGTCTAGCGGTGCATTAAGGACATAATTCTTCTGTGCAGAAATGAGGATAAACCTCAGATCGCGGATCAAATCCGCATCATTGCTACTAACATTTTTCAACACAATTTTCTCTAGGAACATATCAAAATAAACATATGAAAGCAACAACGCAAGCTATTGATCTTACAACATAATTTGCAAAATACTATCAGGACTAAGTTCATGATAAATTTAAGTTCAGTTAATCATATTACTTAAGAACTCCCACTTAGACAGACATCTCTCTAGTCATCTAAGTGATCACGTGATCCAAATCAACTAAACCATAACCGATCATCACGTGAGATGGAGTAGTTTTCAATGGTGAACATCACTATGTTGATCATATCTACTATATGATTCACGCTCGACCTTTCGGTCTCCGTGCTCCGAGGCCATATCTGCATATGCTAGGCTCGTCAAGTTTAACCTGAGTATTCCGCGTGTGCAAAACTGGCTTGCACCCGTTGTAGATGGACGTAGAGCTTATCACACCCGATCATCACGTGGTGTGCAGGCACGACGAACTTTGGCAGCGGTGCATACTCGGGAGAACACTTCTTGATAATTAGTGAGAGATCATCTTAAAATGCTACCGTCAATCAAAGCAAGATAAGATGCATAAAAGATAAACATCACATGCAATCAATATAAGTGATATGATATGGACATCATCATCTTGTGCTTGTGATCTCCATCTTGAAGCACCGTCATGATCACCATCGTCACCGGTAGCGACACCTTGATCTCCATCGTAGCATCGTTGTCGTCTCGCCAATCTTATGCTTCTCGACTATCACTACCGCTTAGTGATAAAGTAAAGCATTACAAACAATTGCATTGCATACAATAAGCGACAACCATATGGCTCCTGCCGATTGCCGATAACTTGGTTACAAAACATGATCATCTCATACAATAAAATTTAGCATCATGTCTTGACCATATCACATCACAACATGCCCTGCAAAAACAAGTTAGGCGTCCTCTACTTTGTTGTTGCAAGTTTTACGTGGCTGCTACGGGCTTAAGCAGAACCTATCTCACCTCGCATCAAAACCACAGCGATAGTTTGTCAAGTTGGTGCTGTTTTAACCTTCGCAAGGACGAGGCGTATGCACACTCAGTTCAACTAAAGTTGGGCCGACACCCGCTAGCCACCTATGTGCAAAGCACGGCGGTAGAACAAGTCTCGCGTAAGCGTCTGGCGTAATATCGGTCGGACGCTTCATCCAACAATACCGCCGAACCAAAGTATGACATCTTTGGTAAGCGGTATGACTTATATCGCCCACAACTCACTTGTGTTCTACTCGTGCATATAACATCAATGCATAAAACCTGGCTCGATGCCACTATTGGGGAGCGTAGTAATTTCAAAAAATTCCCACGCACACGCAAGATCATGGTGATGGCATAGCGAGAGGAAGAGTGTTCGTCCATGTACCCTCGTGAGACCGTGGCGGAAGCGTTAGCATAACCGGTTGATGTAGTCGTATGTCTTCACGATCGACCGATCAAGCACCGAGCGTCACGGGGCCTCGAGTTGACACACGTTCAGCTCGATGGCGATCTCGACCTCCGATCCAGCAAAGCTCGGAGATGAGTTCCATCAAGACGATGGCGTGGTGGCGATGGTGATGTTCTACGGCGCGAGGCTTCGCCTAAACTCCGCGATGATATGACCGAGGTGGAATATGGTGGAGGGGCACCGCACCGGCTAAGGGCGATCCGTAGATCAACTTGTGTGTCATGGGGTGCCCTGCCCCGTATATAAAGGAGCAAGGGAGGAGGCGGCCGGCAAGGAGGCGCACGGGGAGGAGTCCTACTCCCAGGGAGTAGGATTCCCTCCTTTCCTAGTCCAACTAGGAGACCTTCCATGTAGTAGGAGTAGGAGAGAAGGAAAGGGAAGAGAGAAGGAAGGAAGGAGGGGTGCGGCCTCCCCTAGTCAATTCGGACTAGGCCTTGGGGCATGCGGCCTGCCCTAGGCAGCCCTCTCTCTTTCCCGTATGGCCCAATAAGGCCCAATACTTCTCCCCGCGAATTCCGTAACTCTCGGTACTCAATAAATACCGAATCACTCGGAACCTTTCGAAGTCCGAATATAGTTGTCCAATATATTGATCTTTACGTTTCGACCATTTGAGACTCCTCGTCATGTCCCGATCTCATCCAGGGACTCCGAACTCCTTCGGTACATCAAAACTCATAAACTCATAATAAAACTGTCATCGAAACCTTAGCGTGCGGACCCTACGGGTTCGAGAACTATGTAGACATGACCAAAACATGTTTCGGTCAATAACCAATAGCGCGACACGGATGCCCATATTGGCTCCCACATATTCTCTGAAGATCTTTATCGGTCAAACCGCATAACAACATATGTTGTTCCTTTGTCATCGGTATGTTACTTGCCCGAGATTCGATCGTCGGTATCTCAATACCTAGTTCAATCTTGTTACCGGCAAGTCTCTTTACTCGTTCCGTAATACATCATCCCGCAACTAACTCATTAGTTACAATGCTTGCAAGGCTTAAGTGATGTGTTGTAACGCCCCGGATTCGATGCGCCAGGTGTCTGCCAGTTATTCGCCGTCGTTACCATGTCATTTGTTTGCGTGTTGCATTTTATCATGTCATCATGTGCATCTCATTTTGCATACGTGTTCGTCTCTTGCATCTGAGCTTTTCCCCCGTTGTCTGTTTTGCAATCCGGCACTCCTATGTCCTCCGGCGTCCCCCTTTTGTCACTCGTTGTGAGCGGGTATTAAACATTCTCGGAATGGAACGAGGTTTGCTAAGCGGCCTTGGTATAGCATCGGTAGACCGCCCGTCAAGTTTCGTGCCATTTGGAGTCCGTTTGATACTCCAACGGTTAACCGGGTAACCGTAAAAGCTTCCTTCTCTTTGCAGCTCAACACCCCTCCAAAGTGGCCCAAAACCCATCCAAACCCCCTTCATGCTCTCGGTCGTTCGATCACGATCGCATGGCCGAAAACCGCTGCTCATTTGGACTCTCCTAGCTCCCTCTAGCTATATAAAAGGCAACTCCCCCGAAATTCACGGATCAAATCCACCCCTAACCCTAGCTTTGAAGGAAATATGCCCTAGAGGCAATAATAAAGTTATTATTTATTTCCTTATTTCATGATAAATGTTTATTATTCATGCTAAAATTGTATTAACGGAAACATAATACATGTGTGAATACATAGACAAACATAGTGTCACTAGTATGCCTCTACTTGACTAGCTCGTTTATCGAGAGATGGTTATGTTTCCTAGCCATGGACAAAAGAGTTGTCATTTGATTAGCGGGATCACATCATTAGGAGAATGATGTGATTGACAAACCCATTCCGTTAGCTTAGCACTTGATCGTTTAGTATGTTGCTATTGCTTTCTTCATGACTTATACATGTTCTGTAACTATGAGATTATGCAACTCCGTTTACGGAGGAACACTTTGGGTACTACCAAGCGTCACAACATAAGCGGGTGATTATAAAGGAGTACTACAGGTGTCTCCAAAGGTACATGTTGAGTTGGCGTATTTGAGATTAGGTTTTGTCACTCCGATTGTCGGAGAGGTATCTCTGGCCCTCTCGGTAATGCACATCATTATAAGCCTTGCAAGCAATGTGACCAATGAGTTGGTTACGGGATGATGCATTACGAGCGAGTAAAGAGACTTGCGGTGGCGAGATTGAACTAGGTATTGGATACCGACGATCGAATCTCGGGCAAGTAACATACCGATGACAAAGGAACAACGTATGTTGTTATGCGGTTTGACCGATAAAGATCTTCGTAGAATATGTAGGAGCCAATATGGGCATCGAGGTCCGTTATTGGTTATTGACCGAGAATAGTTCTAGGTCATGTCTACATAGTTCTCGAACCCGTAGGTTCCTTGCGCTTAAGGTTTCGATGCGGTTATATTATGAGTTTATGAGTTTTGATGTACCGAAGGAGTTGAGTCCGGATGAGATCGGGGACATGACGAGGAGTCTCGAAATGGTCGAGACATAAAGATTGATACATTGGGCGACTATATTCGAGTTCGGAAAGGTTCCGAGTGATTGGTATTTTTGAGTCTGGGAGAGTTCGGAATTCGCGGGGAGAAGTATTGGGCCTTATTGGGCCTGCGGGAAAGAGAGGGGCTGCCTAGGGCAGGCGCGCGCCCCCATGGCCTAGTCCGAATTGGACTAGGGGAGGGCCGCACCCCTCCTTCCTTCCTTCTCTCTTCCCTTTCTTGTCTCCTACTCCTAATACATGGAAGGACTCCTAGTTGGACTAGGAAGGGGGAATCCTACTCGGTGGGAGTAGGACTCCCTAAGCGCCATAGAAGAGGGCCGCCCTCCCTCCTCCACTCCTTTATATCTTTGGGGTAGGGGCACCCCATGGAAACACAAGTTGATCTACGGATCGTTCCTTAGCCGTCTGCGGTGCCCCTTCCACCATATTCCACCTCGGTCATATCGTCGCGGAGTTTAGCGAAGCCTGCGCTTGATAGAACATCATCATCGTCACCCGCCGTCGTCTTGTGAAACTCATCTCGGAGCCTTTGCTGGATCGGAGGGCGGAGATCGTCATCGAGCTGAGCGTGTGCTGAACTCGGAGGCTCCGTGCGTTCGGTGCTTGGATCGGTCGGATCGTGAAGGCGTCGACTACATCAACAGCGTTGTGCTAATGCTTCCGCTTACGGTCTCACGAGGGTACTGGGCGAACACTCTCCCTCTCGTTGCTATATCATCACCATGATCTTGCGTGTGCGTAGGAATTTTTTGAAATTACTCGTTCCCCAACGATGGTATCGAGCCTAGGTTTTATGGTTTGATGTTATATGCACGAGTAGAACACAAGTGAGTTGTGGACGATATAAGTCATCTTGCCTACTAGCATGTCATACTTTGGTTGGCGGTATTGTTGGATGAAGCGGCCGGACCGACATTACGCGTACGCTTACGCGAGACTGATTCTACCGACGTGCTTTGCACACAGGTGGCTGGCGGGTGTCAGTTTCTCCAACTTTAGTTGAACCGAGTGTGGCTACGCCCGGTTCTTGCGAAGGTTAAAACAGAGTCTATTTGACAAACTATCGTTGTGGTTTTGATGCGTAGGTGAGAATGGTTCTTGCTAAAGCCCGTAGCAGCCACGTAAAACTTGCAACAACAAAGTAGAAGACGTCTAACTTGTTTTTGCCGGGCATGTTGTGATGTGATATGGTCAAAACGTGATGAGATATAAGTTGTTGTATGAGATGATCATGTTTTGTTGAAGTTATCAGCGACTGGCAGAAGCTCTATGGTTGTCTCTTTGTTGCATAAGTTGCAAGTGCCAAATAATTGCTTTACTTTATTGCTATGCGATAGCAATAGTTGCAAGAGCAATAGTTGGTGAGACGACCATGTGATGACACATTGATATAGATCAAGATGATGAAGATCATGGTGTCGTGCGGTGACGATAGAGATCATGTGATACTTTGGAGATGGAGATCAAAAGCGCCAAGATGATCATGGCCATATCATGTCACATATTTTGATTGCATATGATGTTTATCTGTTGTACATATTATTATGTTTTGTTTGACTGTAGCATTTTAAGATGATCTCTCACTAATTATCAAGAAGTGTTCTCCCTGAGTATGCACCGTTGCGAAAGTTCTTCGTGCTGAGACACCACGTGATGATCGGGTGTGATAGGCTCTACGTTCAAATACAATGGGTGCAAAACAGTTGCACACACGGAATACTCAGGTTAAACTTGACGAGCCTAGCATATACAGATATGGCCTCGGAACACGGAGACCGAAAGGTCGAGCGTGAATCATATAGTAGATATGATCAACATAGTGATGTTCACCATTGAAACTACTCCATCTCACGTGATGATCGGACATGGTTTAGTTGATTTGGATCACGTGATCACTTAGAGGATTAGAGGGATGTCTATCTAAGTGGGAGTTCTTAAGTAATATGATTAATTGAAGTTAAATTTATCATGAACTTAGTCCTGGTAGTATCTTGCAAATTATGTTGTAGATCAATAGCTCACATTGTTGCTTTCATATGTTTATTTTGATATGTTCCTAGAAAACTGTGTTGAAAGATGTTAGTAGCGGTGATGCGGATTGGATCCGTGATCGAGGTTTATCCTCATTGCTGCCTGGGAGAATTATGTCCTTGATGCACGCTAGGTGACAAACCTATTGCGAGGAAGCGGATGCGGGCGTTATGAATGTTTGGCTAGCTCAATCGATGACTACTTGATAGTTTAGTGCACCATGCTTAACAGCTTAGAATCGGGACTTCAAAGGCGTTTTGAGCGTCACGGACCATATGAGATGTTCCAGGAGTTGAAGTTAATATTTCCGGCAAATACCGAGTTGAGAGATATGAAGTCTCCAACAAGTTCTATAGCTAAAAGATGGAGGAGAATCGCTCAACTAGTGAGCATGTGCTCAGATTATGCAGGTACTTCAATCGCTTGAATCAAGTGGGAATTAATCTTCCGAGATAAGATAGTGATTAACGAAATTCTCTAGTCACCATCACCAAGTTAGTAGAACTATGTGATGAACTATAATATGCAAGGGATGACGAAAGTTATTCACGAGCTCTTCAGCGATGTTGAGATCGTGAAGGTAGAAATCAAGAAAAGAGCATCAAGTGTTGATGGTTAACAAGATCACTAGTTTCAAGAAAAGGCAAAGGAAAGAAGGGGAACTTCAAGAAGAGCGGCAAGCAAGTTGCTGCTCAAGTGAAGAAACCCAAGTCTGGTCCTAAACACGAGACTAAGTGCTTCTCTTGCAAAGAGACTGGTCCTTTGGAAGAGGTACTACCCCAAGTGATTGGCGGATAAGAAGGATGGCAAAGTGAACATAAGTATATTTGATATACATGTTATTGATGTGTACGTTACTAGTGTTTATAGCAACCCCTCAATTATTTGATACTAGTTCGGGTTGCTAAGATTAGTAACTTCAAGCGGAGTTGCAGAATAAACAAAGACTAGTTGAGGTGAAGTGACGATGTGTGTTGGAAATAGTTCCAAGATTGATATGATCATCATCGCACACTCTCCTATACTTTCGGGATTAGTGTTAAACCTAAATAAGTGTTATTTGGTGTTTGCGTTGAGCATGAATATGATTTGATCATGTTTATTGCAATACGGTTATTCATGTAAGTTAGAGAATAATTGTTGTTACATTTTCATGAATAAAACCTTCTATGGTCATACACCCAATGAAAATGGTTTGTTGGATCTCGATCGTGTGATACACACATTCATAATATTGAAGCCAAAAGATGCAAAGTTAATAATGATAGTGCAACTTATTTGTGCACTGCCGTTTAGGTCATATTGGTGTAAAGCGCATGAAGAAACTCCATGCTGATGGAATTTTGGAATCACTTGATTATGAATCACTTGATGCTTGCAAACCATGCCTCATAGGGCAAGATGACTAAAGACTCCGTTCTCCGGAACAATTGAGTGAGCAACTGACTTATTGGAAATAATACATACTGATGTATGCAGTCCGATGAGTGTTAAAGCTCATGGCAAGTACCATTATTTTCTGACCTTCACAGATGATTTGAAGTAGATATGGGTATATCTACTTGATGAAACATAAGTCTGAAATAGTTGAAAGGTTCAAAGAATTCCAGAGTGAAGTGGAAACATCATCGTAACAAGAAAATAAAATTTCTGCGATCTGATCGCGGAAATGAATATTTGAGTTACGAGTTTGGTCTTCAATTAAAACAGTGTGGAATAGTTTCACAGCTCATGCCACCTGGAACACCACAACGTTATGGTGTGTCCGAACGTCGTAACCGCACTTTATTGGATATGGTGCGATCTATGATGTCTCTTACTGATTTACCAATATTATTTTGGGGTTATGCATTAGAGACAGCTGCATTCACATTAAAAGGGTACCATCTAAATCCGTTGAGACGACAACATATGAACTGTGGTTTAGCAAGAATCCCAAGTTATCGTTTCTTAAAGTTTGGAGTTGCGATGCTTATATGAAAAGTTTTTCAACTCGATAGCTCGAACCCAAATTGGAGAAGTCGTCTTCATAGAATACCCAAAGGAAACTGTTGGGTAATCCTTCTATCACAGATCCGAAGGCAAAACATTCGTTGCTAAAATGGATCCTTTCTAGAGAAGGAGTTTCTCTCGAAAGAAGTGAATGGGAGGAAAGTAGAGCTTGATAAGGTAATTTGTACCTTCTCTGAATTGGAAAGTAGTTCATCACGTAAATCAGTTCGATGATTCCTACACCAATTAGTGAGGAAGCTAATGATGATGATCATGAAACTTTAGATCAAGTTACTACAAAACCTCGTAGGTCTTCCAAAGTACGATCCGCACTCGTGAGTGGTATGGTAATTCTGTTCGGAAGTCATGTTACTAGACCATGATGAACCTCACGAACTATGAGAAGCGATGATGAGCCCAGATTCATGAAATGGCTTGAGGCCATAAAATCGAGATATGATCCATGTATGAGAACAAAGTATGGACTTTGATTGACTTGCTCGATGATCGCAAGCCATGTTAAATAAATGGATCTTCAAGAGGAAGACGGACAACGATAGTAGTGTTACTATCCACTAAGCTCGACTTGTTGCAAAAGGTTTTCAACAAGTTCAAGGGGTTGAATCGATGAGATTTTCTCACTCAGTATCGATGCTAAATCTATGCTCGAATCATGTTAGCAATTGCCGATTTTGTGAAATCTGGCAAATGGATAAACAAAATTGCATTCCTTAATGGAGTTATTAAAGAAGAGTTGTATGTGATGCAACCAAGAGGTTTTGTCGATCCTAAAGGTGTTAACAAAATGTGCATCTATGGACTAGTGCAAGCATCTCGGAGTTGGAATATACGCTTTGATAAGTTGATCAAAGCATATAGTTTTATCTGAGACTTGCGGTGAAGCTCAGTATTTACAAGAAAGTGAGTGGGAGCACTACAACATTTCGATAAGTATATGTGAATGACATCTTGTTGATGGGAAGTAATGTAGAATTATACGCAAAGCATAAAGGAGTATTTGAAAGGAGTTTTTGAAGAAAGACCTCGATAAAGCTACTTACATATTGAGCATCAAGATCTATTGAGATAGATCAAGGCGCTTGATAAGATTTTCAATGAGTACATACCTTGACAAGATTTTGAAGTAGTTCAAAATGGAACAGTCAAAGAAAGAGTTCTTGCCTGTGTTGCAAAGGTATGAAATTGAGTAAGACTCAAATCCCGACCACAACAGAAAATAGAAAGAGAATGAAAAGTCATTCCCTATGCCTTAGTCATAGGTTCTATAAAGTATGCTATACTATGTACCAGACCTATTGTATACCATGCTCTGTATTTGACAAGGGAGTACAATAGTGATCTAGGAGTAGATCACTGGACATTGGTCAAGAATATCCTTAGTGAGGACTAAGGAAATATTTCTCGATTATGGAGGTGATAAAAGAGCCCGTCGTAAAAGTTACCTCGGTGCAAGTTTTCACACCGATCCAGATGACTCTAAGTCTCAATCTGGATACATATTGAAAGTGGGAGCGATTAGCAAGAGTAGCTCCGTGCAGAGCATTGTAGACATAGAGTATTTGCAAAATACATACGGCTCTGAATGTGACAGACCCGTTGACTAAGCTTCTCTCACGAGCAAAACATGATCACACCTTAGTACTCTTTGGGTGTTAATCACATAGCAATGTGAACTGGATTATTGACTCTAGTAAACCCTTTGGGTGTTGGTCACATGATGATGTGAACTATGGGTGTTAATCATATACAGATATGAATATTGGTGTTAAATCACATGGCGATGTGAACTAGATTATTGACTCTAGTGGAAGTGGGAGACTGAAGGAAATATGCCCTAGAGGCAATAATAAAGTTATTATTTATTTCCTTAGTTCATGATAAATGTTTATTATTCATGCTAGAATTGTATTAACCGGAAACTGTAGGATCGAAAGTATGTCTAGAGGGGGGGGGGGTGATTAGACTACTTGTCAATATAAAAATTCTGCCTTTTGACAAAGAACAGTTTTTGGCAGATTCACAATTATGATCAAGTCAAACATCACCCTACACATGCAATTCTAGAGTATAGGCAGCGGAAAGTAAATTGCACATGTAGTAAAGAGAGGTGGAGAAGAGCAAAGCGCAATTTTGGAGACGGTGATTTATAGGTGGCGCTATCGTACATCACGTTGATGGAGACTTCAACCCACGGAGGGTAACGCTCTTGCCTTGAGTCCACGGAGGCTCAACCCATGAAGGGTCCACGAAGAAGCAACCTTGTCTATTCCATCATGGCCCGCATACGGAGGGCTAGCCTTACTCGGGGTAGATCTTCACGAAGTAGGCGATCTCCTTGCCCTTACAAACTTCTTGGTTCAACTCCACATCTCGGCGGAGGCTCCCAAGCGACACCTAACCAATCTAGGAGGCACCACCCTCCAAAAGGTAATAGATGTTGTAGATGATGATGAACTCCTTGCTCTTGTGCTTCAAATGATAATCTCCCCAACACTCAACTCTCCTCCTTGATTTGGCTGTGGTGGAAGAAAGGATTGAGTGGAAAGCAACTTGGGGGCGCTAGAGATCAAGCTTCATATGGTGGGAGTGGAGCAACTTGATCTCAACACAAGGGTAGGTAGTTCTCTTCTCGAAATGTAAGGTAGGAGTGGTAGTTCTTTCGATGGCTCTCTCACGAATGAAGAGGGGGTGGAGGGTATAAATAGCCTCCACACAAAATCCAACCGTTACACATTTGAGCAATCTCGGTGGGACCGAAGTGGCCAACTCGGTGAGACCGATAGTTCAAATAATGTGAGCGTTGGGATTTTTAGTGGGACCAAATATACAATCTCGGTTAGTCCGATTTTGCAATGACAAGAGCATGCCGGTTCGGTGGGACCGACTTCATCATCTCGGTGACACCGATTTGATGTGAAGGTTCTGAAACTTGGCAACTCATGTTTCGGTGAGACCGAGTTCGAATCGGAAAATCCGAGTTTACTAGGGTTTGGCTTATGGCTGAGGTGGTTCATCTTGGTGTGGTGAGTTTGGAATATCGGTGGGACCGAGACTACTTATGAGTGTCTATGGCGGTGAAAGTTCTTGATAGTTTAGGAGATGTATCACTAAGCACTTGAGCAACGGATCATCATCATAACCTCATCCCTTTTAATAGTATTGGCTTTTCCTATGGACTCAATGTGATCTTGGATCACTAAACCAAAAATGGAGTCTTGAGCTTTTGCCAATGCTTGCCTTAGCATTTTGGGGGTCCACTTCTTGAGTCCTTGCCATACCCATATCCTTGAACTCTCTGAAATGATTCTCAAGTAACTATTAGTTCAATGATATATATGTTGTTATTAATTACCAAAACCACCCGGGATTAGTTGCACTTTCAATCTCCCCTTTTGGTAATTGATGACAACATATAGATCAAACTTCGACAAAGGATATAATCAATGAATAATATAAATCGCTTTGAGAAGTATGTGATAAGCAAGAGCTCCCCTAAATTTGTGCATTATTTAAGATTTGCGTTTGAATGCAAATGCACAATCGATTAGGATCATGGGTCACTCTTCCATGTCACATACATCTTGGTGGGCGCACAAAATGATAAGAATGAACAGCATGCACCCAATCACCAAGACATGAGTAATGGTCATACGAGATAGGAATGGCATATGATAAGCATTAAGCACACATTAAAGCATAGTGCGACCAAGCACTCATTAAGGTAGAATCAAGCGAATTATCAAACACTTTGAATGTCTAGAAAACCAAAAGTATCTCAAGGAAACCATAAAAAGCGAAAGAGCAAAAGCGCAAAGACAACAACACTCTCTCTCGAAGCCCTATGATCTATACAATTTCTCCCCTTTGGCAACAAGTTACCAAAAGTTGAAAAAGCATAGAGCTAAGCGTCACTTTGTGGACTCTGCTGGCGGCTCCCATCAGGTTGATGTCGGAGTGGATATGATGACATCGGCGAAGACTTGGTGATGTCTGTCTTTGGAGGTGGACCTTTGGGCTGGAGCTGGAGTAGGACAGCTTCTTGGGCTGTGGGAGGTCTTGAAGCTGTAGTCTGGTGTCGATCCTTTGGAATAGCGGTGATCGGGATCCTTTGGGAACCGTGGCGATCTGTCGATGAGAATCTGGACTAAGTCATCCTGCAACTCACGCATAAGCTCTGCCTTGTCTGCTTTGCTTCCTCAATGTCGCCTCGAGCTTGTTGGCGGTCACTTGTACTTGATCGACTTCACGTCCAGGCGTGGATCTTCTCGTCAACAATCCTCTCTAAGCTCTCATGAGGCTGATTCAATCTTGGCGGTGTTGTTCAATCCTTTGAGTAGCTTCAAGAATTTGCTCTCGAAACTCTTTGGTTTAGGCTGCTGCTTCTTCTTCTTGCTTCCTTGTCGACTTTGGCTTTCGTAGCAGTGCGATCTTGGCTTGACCTTCAACAGATGTCGGATCCTCCTCATCCATCACAACAACATTGTCTTCATGCTCTGGCTGCAGCGGTAAATGTTCTCTATCCAACAAGAATGTGCTGTGCCAAACTTGGCATTGATAAGCATCTGAATCTGCGGGGCAAATCCACATGATCTTTTACGGTCATTGCGGTCCTCTTAATGGTCTCTACCATCAAGTCCATCACCTTGAAAGGTGCTCTCTCATCAAGTATGTGCAGCATGTTGATAGAGTATCCTCTGATCATGCGATCATCTCCAGATTTGGGCATCAAGGTATGCCTCAAAATGGTATTAGTGGTAGGTAAGCCTGCCTGGAGATGGTAGACTGAGCCTAGCTTCCAGATTTCCAAATTCTCTGCTAGAACCTCTTTGTACATGTTTTCATGGATTCATGATTCTTCTTTGGAATCCCATATACATCAATATCATCTTCTCGTTGCACTAGAGCATTCAGAATTTCTGCCCATTCTTCAACAGAAGAAGAAAACCTTTGACCTTCAGTCATCACATAATCTTTCCATCGGGGTAGAAGTGAGCTGTGGCATAAAATTGCATTATCATCTCATCGTTCCAAGCTGGTCAATTTCGACCTACAAAATCTGCAACTCCACATGCGGTGAAACTTTCATGCACATGTGGAAAGAAATCTCTGTGCTCTTATTTGTCAATGTACTTCCGGTCAACATATCGGTGTCTGCGACTATGGGCTTCTTGTCCATCAAGACGGTGTCATAGAAGTCCTGCTTTGCTCTCGGTGTGAAATCTGGGATCTACAACAGTTCTTCTCCTCACGGCATATGGGTCAGTTTGTCTCCATAGCCCGAGACCTCTATCTTTCCTTGCCTTCATATCCTCGGCTTGAGGATGAGCATCATTATGGAGTGGCGGTTTTGGGCGAAGTTTGATAAAAGCTGGTCCTTCATCGTCGAACTGGTGGTGGCACATCATCCTTGTTCTTTTAGAATATTTGGAATGTTTCGATGGTCCTCTTGGGCTTGGCGGCGAGGCTTTCTTTGGAGCTGCCTTAGGCTGGAGCAATTTCTTGGGCTTTGATGTGGCTCCGGCCTTAATGGCATCACCCATGAGCTTGACCGAGGAGGAGGCTGGGGTGCTTCCTCATCCTCATCCTCTCTTCTGCATCTGCATGAGGATCAATATACATATCTGCTCTAGCTCGACACATGCACTATCCTCTTTCTCTTGGTGGTGTTCTTCACTTTGCTTGCAGTTGCCTCTCCCAAATTCAGCTTCTTAGCAGCAGTTGATTGCTTGACTTTCTTGGTGCCCTTCTTAGATTGTTGATCTTGTTGCTCTTTGGCAACAACCTTCCTTTAGGCTTTGAGGTCACCTCTTCCTCAACAACAAAATCTGAATCCTCATCATCTGAATTCCTCTTCTTTCTAGCTCTGGTGGCTGCAGGAGGCATGCCACTTGGTGTACTCCTCTCACCATCATCGGATGAGCTACTAGGATCGGGACTAGTGCGCCTCTGGAATATCGCAATGGGTGTCTCGACTGTTCTCTTTGTCATTGGCATCGACATGGTGACAACCTATGAATAGATAAGGTGTAGGCGAGAGAAGAAGAGTCATCACAAAGCTGCAGAAGTTTTTGCAAAAAATGAGTTCAAATTCTAGTATTAAGTTTTCACGAAGACATTTCGGTCAGGACCGAGTTTAAGGTTGGTGAATCCGAAGTGTTAAGCAGAGCTTGGCACACCACTTTCGGTTTGACGAAGTGGGTTTCGATCTGCCGAAAACACTAGGGTTTCACAGAATCTTCATTTTGGTCACACCGATTTTGCACAACTTCGGTTGGACCGAAGGGTGCGATCTAATAGCCATAGGCCAAATCGGTCATACCGAAAATGTAAAATCGGTCTCACGAGATGTGTTCATGAAACCTAACCCTAAAACTTTTACTCGAATCTAGGTCAAACTAACCAATCGGTGTACAGGAGGATTTCAATCGTGGCAAGATACTAGGCAATCAAGCGTGCATTGAATCGGAGATGGGAGCACGAGTGGGATCAAAACTCACCTAACTTGGTGGAGTTTTCTCACGGCGGCAACGGGCGGAGGAGATGGCCGTTGGCGGCGGCGGAGACTGGCGGCGCCTGAGCGACGACGGCACGATCCGGAGACCAAAGCGGCGGCGGCAAAGGGTGTGGGGCTAAAGCGTTTGAAGGAGGAATCAGCGCGCCCTCGGAATATATACCCCTTCCTTTGTCGGTGGGACCGAGTTGTAAAACTTCGGTGGCACCGAGATGGATAACTGCTAAGCGATTATGCACTTGATCACGCCGAAAATCACAACTCGGTTTCACCGAGATGAAAACCTAGATCGTCTAAATGCTTTTGGTTTGACCGAGTTTGAGTGAGTTGGTCGACCGAAATCAATTAGAAGGTTTTGAAATTAGCCCTTGACGGATCGGTGGCTCAAGTGCTCCTCACCGGAGGGTCGAAAATGACTTGTTCAAAATTTGTGATGTAAGCATGAATAGAATTTGAGACAAGAAAGCATAGATAGCTAGGGAGGTACTTAGGCATTCTTGTCCATCCATTTGGTCGAGAAAAATCAAAACGACCAAAACAACAAATGGATGTCCTCGAATGGATAAAATCATGCATCCAACATGCTCACACAATAAGATAGCAAATGAAATATGTGTCAAACATGCACAACCAAAACTCTAGCAACTAACACACAATTTGCCGATGACTAGGTCATCTTTATATGAGTATATTGACTTAGGAGCCAAATGAGAATATTTGATCATAGGTCATACTCATCGTTTAAGCACAAGTGGGGTTACCACTTTTACATAAAGCATTGATGTGTTCACATCATTTGAAGATGCTTTAGCTCAATTTTTAGAGCAAAGCTCCCCTAGATGTGAGAACCCTTTTAAAGGGTCAAACTAACCTTGGGTTGTCGTAGAAGACTTCATGTAGATGTTGAAGATGTGGATGCTCAATGTTGATGAAGATCATCAAGAGTTGGGAGCTATCCTTTGGATTGGGCACTTTCAATACCTACATGGGTTAGTCCCACAAGGAACAAACAAGGATATCCATGGACATAGATTGAAGTTCACAATAGATGATGTCCATGAAAGCAATTATTACCTTGTCCCTTGACTTACCAACAAGAGGGTTTGTGACTCCATGAACTAGTGCACGATGTGGAAGTTGATTGCACAAGTTTTTGCCAAAATGAATGTGAGTTAAGTATGTTGGCGGAGTCACCCTCAAGAACTTTCTAGTTCTTCTTCTTGGGATCCACATCATCTTGATGGGAATCCTTGGGGTTGTAGTTGAGCTTGACGAAGTAGAACTTGGCGTTTCCTTGGGAACCCACTTGACCATGGCTTGAGGTGCTTCAACAAATGCATCAATCTCCTCTTGAAGCTTGTCCTTGCCTTTTAGCTTGTGGTCTTGTGGTGGAAGGTCATCTTGAGCTTGTTCCACATTGGAAGAAGTAGGATCATACTTCTCCTTTTGAGGAACAAAGCGTGGAGTAGGATATTGACCTTCTTCCCTCAACACCTTCGGCGTTGAACTTTCGCTCAAAACCAATTCCTTGATTCTTCGGTGCCTTCCTTGCTTGCGAACAATTTCCTCAAAGTTCTTGCTTAAGCAAGGCTCTTGTAGACACCTTTCTCTATGATCCCTTTCAATAAACTATTCTCTTGCTCAAGTGTAACTTGGCTTGAAACATTGTTAGTGGAATCAAGAGAACTACTAGAAGCAACAACATTGGATTTAGCATGGTTATTATTCTTGCTAGAGGAAGAATTTTTCTTATGCTTGTCATGCTTAGTCTTAATGGGTGGCAAGAAATTAGACAAGAGAAGTCGTTTGGCAAGATATGAAGAACTCTTCTTTGAAGATCGTCATTGATTGCTTTTAGAAACTCATGTTCTTGCTCTAGAGTGAGCTTCTCGAGCGTAGCTTCTCATGAGATCTTAGGAGCTCTCTATGATCTTCTTGAGTTGTTTCATGAGCTAACTTAAGAGTGTTTAGTTCTTTAGTTAGACGCTCAATCTCCTTCATAGCATTGTCATTCGACTCTTCTCGACTATAAAGACTACTAGCATGTTCATCATTACTAGGCTCCTTTGGATTTATCATGCAAGAGCTCATCTTCACCAAGCAAGTCATCCTCATCACTATCGAAGTCAATGAATTCAGGGTGTGATACCTTGGGGCCTTTAGCCATGAAGCATCTTCCAATTCCCTCATTTGGTGAATCAAATAAGTCGTAGGAGTTGGAGTTGGAGGATCTGAGAGCAAGACCGCAACACCTTCATCTTGGTTGTAGTCGGAGTCGGATGATAGCTTCCTTCGGATTGATTGCCGGAGTCGGGCGGAGACCCATTCACCTACATGAGCTTGATGTTTTCTTCTTGTGTAGCTCCTTGATGACTTGTCTTTCCTCTCGAATCCTTGCTTCTCGAGAGGGTCTTCGTTCATAACGATCATCTCTACTCCTTCTCTCTTTCGAGGTGACTCATCTCTTGAGCTTCTTCTTCTTGGAATTCTTCTCTTCTCTTGTGGGGAGCCGTACACTCATTTGAGTAGTGTCGGGTCTTCCACAATTGTAGCAGATTCGATCACGACTAGAAGATCTCTTTTCATCATATGATCTAGACTTTGAGCTTCTCTCTTTGCCTCTATTCTTGTAGAATTTGTTGAAGTTCTTGACCAT
Organism: Aegilops speltoides; assembly: GCA_021437245.1. Lineage (NCBI taxonomy): Eukaryota > Viridiplantae > Streptophyta > Magnoliopsida > Poales > Poaceae > Aegilops > Aegilops speltoides. Next base: position 50,105 of record JAHHZJ010000412.1, read on the forward strand.
TAGGCTTATCTCTTCATTGGAAACTAACTTGTCACTTGAGGTTGTGGGAGCATCACTTGTAGCTTTGTAAGCACCACTTGACTTGTTGTGAAGCTCTTCCTTATCCTTAAGTGTCATCTCATGAGCAACAATTCTTCCAATGACTTGGTTGGCTTGAGAGTCTTGTAGTTTGGCATCATTTGGATCAAAGTGCACACGGTGTCATACTTTCCATCCAAAGCTCGAGAATCTTCTTGATGATGAATCGGTCGGTCATTTCTTAAGCTTCCTAAGCCGGCAATCTCATTTGTGATGAGAGCAAGCCTAGAGTACATTTCAGCGACTCCTTCACCATCCTTCATCTTGAACTTGTCAAGTTGACCTTGAAGAATATCTAGCTTTGATTCCTTCACGGACTCGGTACCTTCGTGCATTTCAACCAAAGTATCCCAAATCTCTTTTGCATTCTCAAGGCGGCTGATTTTGTTGAACTCCTCGGGACACAAGGCATTGAAGAGAATGTCACAAGCTTGAGCATTGTTTTGCAACATCCATAATTCTTCGGTGTAAGCCGCGATCCGGAACTTTTCCTTCCTCGAAGAATTCACCTTGCATACCAACACAAATAATGCCCCATGCGGCTGGGTTATGACCAAGAATATGCATTTCCATTTTATGCTTCCAACTAGCAAAATTTGTACCATCAAAGTAAGGACCTCTCTGAAAATTACCCTCACTAGGCGCCATACTCTCCTAGGTTGTGAAACCAAGCTTATGGAGTCAATGCAATGGAAACCAATACAATGGAGACCAAAGCTCGATACCACTTATAGGATCGAAAGTATGTCTAGAGGGGGTGATTAGACTACTTGTCAATATAAAAATTCTGCCTTTTGACAAAGAACAGTTTTGGCAGATTCACAATTATGATCAAGTCAAGCATCACCCTACACATGCAATTCTAGAGTATAGGCAGCGGAAAGTAAATTGCACATGTAGTAAAGAGAGGTGGAGAAGAGCAAGCGCAATTTTGGAGCGGTGATTTTTCCCGTGGTTCGATAGGTGGCGCTATCGTACATCCACGTTGATGGAGACTTCAACCCACGGAGGTAACGGCTGCTCGAGTCCACGGAGGCTCCACCCACGAAGGGTCCACGAAGAAGCAACCTTGTCTATTCCATCATGGCCTCGCCCACGGAGGGCTAGCCTTACTAGGGGTAGATCTTCACGAAGTAGGCGATCTCCTTGCCTTACAAACTTCTTGGTTCAACTCCACATCTCGGATTTGAGGCTCCCAAGCGACACCTAACCAATCTAGGAGGCACCACCCTCCAAAAGGTAATAGATGTTGTAGATGATGATGAACTCCTTGCTCTTGTGCTTCAAATGATAATCTCCCAACACTCAACTCTCCTCACTGATTTGGCTGTGGTGGAAGAAAGGATTGAGTGGAAAGCAACTTGGGAAGGCTAGAGATCAAGCTTCATATGGTGGGAGTGGAGCAACTTGATCTCAACACAAGGGTAGGTAGTTCTCTTCTCGAAATGTAAGGTAGGAGTGGTAGTTCTTTCGATGGCTCTCTCCACGAATGAAGAGGGGTGGAGGGGTATAAATAGCCTCCACACAAAATCCAACCGTTACACACATTTGAGCAATCTCGGTGGGACGAAGTGGACAACTTCGGTGAGACCGATAGTTCAAATAATGTGAACGTTGGGATTTTCGGTGGGACCGAATATACAATCTCGGTTAGTCCGATTCGATGCAATGACAAGAGCATGCGGTTTGGTGGGACCGACTTCATCATCTCGGTGACACCGATTTGATGTGAAGAGTTCTGAAACTTGGCAACTCATGTTTGGTGAGACCGAGTTCAGAATCGGAAAATCCGAGTTTACTAGGGTTTGGCTTATGGCTGAGGTGGTTCATCTCGGTGTGGTGAGTTTGGAATATCGGTGGGACCGAGACTACTTATGAGTGTCTATGGCGGTGAAAGTTGCCGATAGTTTAGGAGATGTATCACTAAGCACTTGAGCAACCATCATCATCATAACCTCATCCCCTTTTAATAGTATTGGCTTTTCCTATGGACTCAATGTGATCTTGGATCACTAAACCAAAAATGGAGTCTTGAGCTTTTGCCAATGCTTGCCTTAGCATTTTGGGGGTCCACTTCTTGATCCTTGCCATACCCATATCCTTGAACTCTCTGAAATGATTCTCAAGTAACTATTAGTTCAATGATATATATGTTGTTATTAATTACCAAAACCACCGGGATTAGTTGCACTTTCGAAACATAATACATGTGTGAATACATAGACAAACATAGTGTCACTAGTATGCCTCTACTTGACTAGCTCGTTTATCGGAGATGGTTATGTTTCCTAGCCATGGACAAAAGAGTTGTCATTTGATTAGCGGGATCACATCATTAGGAGAATGATGTGATTGACTTGACCCATTCCGTTAGCTTAGCACTTAATCGTTTAGTATGTTGCTATTGCTTTCTTCATGACTTATACATGTTTACGTAACTATGAGATTATGCAACTCCGTTTACTGGAGGAACACTTTAGGTACTACCAAGCGTCACAACATAAGCGGGTGATTATAAAGGAGTACTAGGTGTCTCGAAGGTACATGTTGAGTTGGCGTATTTCGAGATTAGGTTTTGTCACTCCGATTTTTCGGAGAGGTATCTCTGGCCCCCTCGGTAATGCACATCATTATAAGCCTTGCAAGCAATGTGACCAATGAGTTGGTTCACGGGATGATGCATTCTGAGCGACTAAACAGACTTGCGGTGGACGAGATTGAACTAGGTATTGGATACAAGACGATCGAATCTTGGGTAAGTAACATACCGATGACAAAGGAAACAACGTATGTTGTTATGCGGTTTGACCGATAAAGATCTTCGTAGAATATGTAGGAGCCAATATGGGCATCGAGGTCCAGCTATTGGTTATTGATCAAGAATAGTTCTAGGTCATGTCTACATAGTTCTCGAACCCGTAGGATCCCAACGCTTAAGGTTTGATAGATGGTTATATTATGAGTTTATGAGTTTTGATGTACCAAAGGAGTTGAGTCCCGGATGAGATCGGAAATGGCGAGAGTCTCGAAATGGTCGAGGCGTAAAGATCGATATATTGGACGACTATATTGAAGTTGGAAGGTTCCGAGTGATTGGGTATTTTTGGATCTGGGAGAGTTCTGAGAATTCACGGGGAGAAGTATTGGGCCTTATTGGGCCTGAAAGAAGAGGGCTGCCTAGGGCAGGCCGCGCGCCCCATGGCCTAGTCCGGGTGGACTGGGGAAGGGCACACCCCTCCTTCCTTCCTCTCTCTTCCCTTTCTTGTCTCCTACTCCTAATACATGGAAGTACTCCTAGTTGGACTAGGAAGGGAATCCTACTCGGTGGGAGTAGGACTCCCCTAAGGCGCGCCATAGAGGGCCGGCCCTCCCCTCCTCCACTCCTTTATCTCTACGGGGTAGGGGCACCCCATGGACACACAAGTTGATCTCACGGATCGTTCCTTAGCCGTGTGCGGTGCCCCTTCCACCATATTCCATCTCGGTCATATCGTCGCGGAGTTTAGGCGAAGCCTCGCGATAGAACATCATCATCGTCACCATGCCGTCGTCTTGTGGAACTCATCTCTCGAGCCTTTCTGGATCGGAGGGCGGAGATCGTCATCGAAGTGAGCGTGTCTTTGAACTTCGGAGGCTCCGTGACGTTCGGTGCTTGGATCGGTCGGATCGTGAAGGCGTCGACTACATCAGCCGTGTTGTGCTAACGCTTCCGCTTCACGGTCTCACGGTACATGGGCGAACACTCTCCCTCTCGTTGCTATATCATCACCATGATCTTGCGTGTGCGTAGGAAATTTTTTGAAATTACTCGTTCCCCAACATAGCCTTCTTCCTCCTCCGTATTTGGGCGTGTCCGTCCGGGCCGGGCGTGTCAGCGCCCGCCGATCTCGGCGAACAACTCCGACGAACCTCGTTTTCCGTGCGAAGGTTGACTTTTCCCTCCCCGAAATTTGCCCAAGTCCCGAAATATTTTGCATAATCATGCCGTGTTCATCGCATCATAACCTTCTGCATACTGCTCCGTTTGATGCGTGTAATATGTCAAATTGTTGCAGCCTTGCCAGTACTTCATTTCATTCCATTGCATCATTTTCATTTGAGCTCATCTTGGTGCCTGAAATGCTATTGGAAGAGTGCATGTTCTTTGTGTCTGCTTTGGCTGTTATAACATGCACATTTGTCATTTTGCCATGTTTGATGTGTGCATCCTATGAGGTTGAGCTCTACATGTGTTTTGATCTATGCCATGCCATCTTTCAGAGGTTCCATCCATGTATTTTTGTGAGTTGTGTGCTGAGTGCATCGAGCTTGCTAAGTAAGTACTTGCTATTGCTGTTTTCTGACAGATTTTGTTATGTTTTGTTGCTATGTTAACTTTCTTTGCTACAAGTCATTTACGTGCATAATCTGGAGATGTTTACTAAGGATGAGTTGTTATACATGTCATGCTCTATCCATTCACGCCCTTAGGTTGCAATTATAGCCTGTTGTATCATGTTGTTATTTTGCTCCAAAGTTTGCTAAATGATGTTGTTGTCGACTGTTAACATTAAGTTCAATGTTTCCATGATTGTTTGCTAGTGATCCATGCACCCTATGACCTTGCTATTGCCATGCTTAGCTTCATAAACATGTCTTCTTACTGTTGGTTGCCTTGCCATGCCATGTATTGCTCTTTGGTGAGTGGTTCAAGCTCACCAACATACCTACTATTGTTGTTCTGCCATGTATGAATGTAATATAACTTGCCATGTTTACATGGGTGCCATCATATTTTCTATGCCTTTTTGGCTCATGGTCGATAAGGGACTTTTGATCTATGCAATTAGTAGATTCATGCCATGTCTTTGTTTGCCATGATAAGTTCTGTAACATGTTGTTTGATAGCTCTAAACATTGCAACTTTGATGTTATTTACGCAAAGTGCAAGCTGTTATTATTTGCAATCTTTCCATGTCATTTGAGCATGTTCTAGTTGTTTACGGAGATAGCTCAGTGTTCATGTTTTGTTATGATTTACTGTACTTCATGCCCATGCCTTTTGTTATTACGTTGAGATCTTTGTAGCATGTTGTTTTGATGCTTGCAAGATGCCTAGTTGCTGTTTTGGACAGATTGTTGCTATAACTTGTATAGTGTGCATGTGTTGAACCGTTGCTCCGTTTGAGTGTGCTCTATATGAAACTTGCTTGTTTTTGCATGTAGTTCCATATTATCATGTTGCATCCTTGTTTTGGTGTGTTTGCATGATGTTTGTATGCATTTTGCATCAATGCCATGCTTAACTTGTTTTGCTCATATCTTCTAGGCCGTAGCTCCGAATCTAATGAACTTTATATGTAACTTGACTAGAATTTCGTGTAGATCATCTTGGTGCATCTTAACTTGCTGTTTAACAACTTGAACATAAGGTTTATTCAGTTCTGGACCAATTTCGAAATTTGCATATGAGGACTTACCGGAATTGTTATATGTTGCTTCCGGCCTCAGTTAAACTTGCTTTGATGTGTTGCTCTTGTATGCATCATCTTTTTCCATGAGTAGCTTCATGTAGTCTTGTCTTGCATCATGCTTGTTGTCCATCATGTCTTGTCTATGTGGTGCATTTACTATGTTATGTGCTTCTTCTCGATAGTTCTGTTTAGTTAGATCGTGAGGATTCGATTCGTCTACCTTTCGGTTAGATCTTCGTGGCTTCATCTTCTTCATGGACTCGTTCTTCTTCCTTGCGGGATTTCAAGCAAGATGACCGCATACCTGGATCTCACTACTATCATTGCTATGCGAGTTGCTTCGTTCAATCGCTTTCTCGCGCTACATATCATTTGCTCTTCAAGCCTCCCAAATTGCCATGAACCTCTAACCTTTGACACCCTTCCTAGCAAACCGTTGTTTGGCTATGTTCCGCTTTGCTCAGCCCTCTTATAGCGTTGCTAGTTGCGGTGAAGTTGAAGATTGCTCCATGGTGGACAGGATTTTGTTGGGATATCACAATATCTCTTATATTATTAATGCATCTATATACTTGGTTAAGGGTGGAAGGCTCGGCCTTATGCCCTGGTGTTTTATTCCACTCTTGCCGCCCTAGTTTCCGTCATACGGTATTATGTTCCCGGATTTTGCGTTCCTTCTGCGGTCGGGTGATTTATGGGATCCCCTGACGGTTCGCTTTGAATAAAACTCCTCCAGGAAGGCCCAACCTTGGTTTTACCATTTGCCTCACCACCACCTACCTTTCCCTTGGGAGTAATTAACCCAAGGGTCATCTTTATTATAGCCTCCGGGGCCAATGCTTGTCTAAGTGTTGGTCCACACTAGAACACCGTCTTGGGACCATCCCTTAGCAACTTGGATTCGTCGGTACTGTGAAACCGCTTATCCGGTGTTGCCATGAGAGCGAGATATGTGCAGCTCCTATCGGGATGTCGGTAGCAGGCGGTCTTGCTGGTCTTGTTTTACCATTGTCGAAATGTCTTGTAAACCGGGATTCGAGGCTGATCGGGTCTTCCTAGGAGAAGGTATATCGCCGTTGATCGCGAGAAGCTTATCATGGGCTAAGTTAGGACACCCTGCGAGGTATAAACTTTCGAGAGCCGTGCCTGCGGTTATATGGCGGAGATGGGAATTTGTTAATGTCGGTTGTAGATAACTTGACACAGATCCGAATTAAAACGCATCAATGGCGTGTGTAGCCGTGATGGTCTCTTCGTGGTCAGGAAGTGAACATGGTTTACGTGTTATGTTTGGCGTAAGTAGGAGTTCAGGATCACCTCTTGATCATTACTAGCTTCACGACCGTTCCTTTGCTTCTCTTCTCGCTCTCATTTGCGTATGTTAGCCACCATACTATGCTTAGTACGGCTGCTGCAACCTCACCACCTTACCCTTCCTTTCCTATTAAGCTTTGCTAGTCTTGATACCCATGGTAATGGGATTCTTTGATCCTCGTGGCTCATAGATTACTACAACAACAGATTGCGGTATAGGTTATGCGATGATCATGGCCTTGAGAGCGATGTTTGCATGTTTTGGAGTCCTTCTTTTGCTTCTTCTTGATCGGGGATAGGTTCGGTCGGCGCTTGGGCTAGCGAGGTGGATATTGTTTGAGTTTGTTTGTGTTTCATCCGTAGTGGGATGGTGCTCTTATGTATTGTGATGTTGTATTCATGTGGCATTGTATGCCTTTTGTATGTATCCCCATCTATTATGTAATGTTGATGTAATGATATCCACCTTGCAAAAGCATTTCAATATCTTGGGTCTATCCTTGGTGGGACCTTGAGTTCCTTTTGGATAGGGCGCATATTAGGCGTGTTCAAGTTAATATCGAGCCTCGACCGACCTTAGAGCCCCCTTGATTGATCGTGTAGTTTAGCCGTTGTTGATTCTAGAAAACTATTTTGGTCTAGTTATATCGGAGTAGGAATTCTTTTTACTCCTCGCCGCCTAAATCGCTCTGGTGAGGAATCTTGATGTAGGCGTTTTGAATTACTCCTCTTCCCCTTCAAATTTTTCTTTAGGATCACTTGCAGTTGGTTTTCGATCGTTGTTTCCGGCTCTTTTATCTAGTGCATTTCTCGTCAAGTTGACTCGAGCCTCTTCATCTTTGCCAAGTTCAATCCTCAATTGTTTTCTTTTCCCACCGCCCACCCTTCT
>JAHHZJ010000413.1:0-131823 GCA_021437245.1 Aegilops speltoides
GGGTATTGATATGCATTAAGGATCTGAACATATGATCTTCCACCAAATAAACCAACTAGCATCAACTACAAGGAGTAATCAACACTACTAGCAACCCACAGGTACCAATCTGAGGTTTTGGTACAAAGATTGGATATAAGAGATGAACTAGGTTTCGAGAGGAGATGGTGCTGGTGAAGATGTTGATGGAGATTGACCCCCTCCCGATGAGAGGATCGTTGGTGATGACGATGGTGATGATTTCCCCCTCCCGAAGGGAAGTTTCCCCGGTAGAACAGCTCCGTCGGAGCCCTAGATTGGTTCCGCCATGGTTCCGCCTCGTGGCGGCGGAGTTTCGTCCCGTAAGCTTGCTTATGCTTTTTTTCAGGGTAAAAGACTTCATATAGCAGAAGATGGGCACCGGAGGGCTGCCAGGGTGCCCACGAGGTAGGGGGCACGCCAGGGGGGTATGGCACGCCTCCCACCCTCGTGGCCACGGGGTGGCCTCCCTCATGTATTTCTTCCGCTGAATAATTATCCTTAATTCCAAAAATGACTTTCATGGAGTTTCAGGACTTTTGGAGCTTGTAGAATATGTCTCCAATATTTGCTCCTTTTCCAGCCCAGAATCCCAGCTGCCGGCATTCTCCCTCTTTATGTAAACCTTGTAAAATAAGAGAGAATAGCCATAAGTATTGTGACATTACGTGTAATAACATCCCATAATGCAATAAATATCGGTATAAAAGCATGATGCAAAATGGACGTATCAACTCCCCCAAGCTTAGACCTCGCTTGTCCTCAAGCGAAAGCCGATATCAAAAAATATGTCCACATGTTTAGAGATAGAGGTGTCGATAAAAATAAAATATGGACATGAGGGCATCATGATCATTCTTATAACAGCAACATATATATACTTTGTCATATGATTTCTTATGCTCAAGTAATAATCTATTCACAATGTCAAGTATGAATCAGAAACTTCATTGAAAACTAACAAACTATAATCTCAGTCATTGAAGCAATTGCAATTTATCATAACATCGGAAAGAGTCAACATAAGAGCTTTTCAGCAAGTCCACATACTCAACTATCATTTATTCTTCCACAATTGCTAACACTCACGCAATACTTATGGTTATGGAGTTTTAACCGGACACAAAGAAAGATAGGGGCTTATAGTGTTGCCTCCCAACGTTTTACCTCAAGGGTAATGTCAACAATAATAGTTCATGCTAACTTACATCCAATTGGGTATATATATCAGGATCTTTCCAACACGAGGTGCTTGCCAAAGGATAAACTAAAAAGGGAAAGGTGAAGATCACCTTGACTCTTGCATAAGGTAAAGGACATAAAATAAAAGATAGTCCCTTCGCAGAGGGAAGCAGAGGTTGTCATGTGCTTTTAGGATTGGATGCACAAAATCTTAATGCAAAAGAATGTCACCTTATATTGCCACTTGTGATATGAACCTTTATTATGCAGTTTGTCGCTTTTATTACTTCCATATCACAAGATCGTATAAATCTTATTTTCTCTTCACTAATAAGTCATACATATTTAGAGAGCAATTTTTATTGCTTACATCATGACAACTTACTTGAAGGATCTTACTCAATCCATAGGTAGATATGGTGGACTCTAATGGCAAAACTGGGTTTAAGGATGTTTGGAAGCACATGTATTATTTCTACTTGGTGCAAGGAATTTGGCTAGCATGAGGGGGAAAGGCAAGCTCAACATGTTTGAATGATCCATGCCAATATACTTTAACTAAGATGTGAGAAAACATAACCCATTACGCTGTCTTCCTTGTCCAACATCAACTCTTTAGCATGTCATACTTTAATGAGTGCTCACAATCATAAAATATGTCCAAGATAGTATATTTATATGGAGTGTACTGAGTGCGGCGTTTCGGTGCCCGGGTGCATCTGCACCCGTTCAAAAAAAATTCGTAAAAAATTCAGAAAAATTCAAAAAATTCCGAAAAAAATTGAGGTGGTGGACAATTTGATGCGTGAGGTGCGCCCCAATTTTCAAAACATTCGGACTTATGTGCAGCTCTTAGCAAAAAAGACAAATCAGACCAAAAATAGTATATGAACAGTACACATTTTTACAGACCTCCGATTTGTCTTTTTTGCTGAGAGCTGCACATAAGTCCAAATGTTTTGAAAATTGGGGCGCATCTCATGCATCAAATTGTCCACCACCCCAATTTTTTTGGAATTTTTTGAATTTTTTTAGTATTTATTTTGATTTTTTTGGTGAGCGCAGGTGCAGATGAGCTCGGGCTCAGATTTGGATTGGATATGTGAGAACCTCTCTTTCTTTATTACTTCCTATTAATTGAACGATGACCAAAACTATGTTTGCCAACTCTCAACAACTTTTAATCATCATACTCTTTATATGTGAAGTCATTGCTATCCATAAGAACAATATGATCTCTTTTATTTCTTTTTATTCTTTCTATTTTCTCAAGATCATAGCAAGATAGCAAAGCCCTTGACTCAACACTAATCTTTATTATATATAGCTCACGGACTCGATTACATAGAGGGATCATAAAGCAAAACTCAAAACTAATTCATACCAAGGCTTTATTCTACTAGATCAAGATATTACCAAAAGGATCGAACTAAGAAAAACGGTAAAGATAGGAGTGTGATGGTGATACGATACCGGGGCACCTCCCCCAAGCTTGGTAGTTGCCAAGGGGAGTGCCCATACCCATGTGATTATGTCCTCGAAGGTGGTGAAGAAGAAGTTGTTGATGATGTAGGCTTGTCGTCCGTCTTCCAAGGCATAGGCTCACCATCATAGAAGGATGACCGAGTCTTCGGGATCCTCAAATTTGCAGCCAAACTCATCCTCTTGAATCTATATTCATACTCACAGTTTTGGTTTTGCAGGTCATAGATCTGGGCTTGGAGGTGCTCGATTTTCTCATGAAGCTTGAAGATGGTCTCCCCAATGTTCTTGGCGTCCAGCTTGTGGTTGTTGATGAATTCCATGATCATCATCTGGTTGGTGTTAAGTCCATGCTCCACCATCCCTTGGCACTTGAAAACTTGTTGTTCCATCGCTTTGAGCTTTGTCTCCATGCTTCCGGTACTCCTTGGTCCCTCCACATCGCGATGTGCTGCACCCCCTCATGCATCTCAATGGTTTGAGGGTGATGCAGCACCTCCATGAGGTAGGGGTTGATGAACCTCTCGAAAAACTTGTCCTTGGGAGCGCTTGAAGACGTCATGGTGCTCTAGATCTGTCAGAAAAACAGCTCGAAACAAAGACACAGGATATTTGCGTGATACGGTGGTCCAAACCTTCGGGAGATTATATAATGAATTTTTAAAAACCAAAAGAAGTAACATGCAAGAAAACAGAGTCCGGAGAGCACACGAGGTGCCCACAAGGTAGGGGGGGCGCGCCCTCCACCCTCGTGGACGCCTCGTGTCCTTCCTGGACTACTTCTTTCCTATTTTCTTAAATATTCCAAAACGGAGAAAAATTGCTATTGGAATTGTTTTGGAGTCGGTTTACTTACCGTATCACATACCTATTCCTTTTCAGAGTCTGAAACGTTCTGGAAAATGTCCCTTATTTATTCCGCCAGGGTTACAGTTTCAATAGTATTAGTTTCAACATTTATAGGATTACCTGAGATATAATGTTTGATTCTTTGACCGTTCACCACCTCCGAATTTGTACCTTCGAAGTTGTTGATTTTTATGGCACCGGGACGATAGACCTCCTCGATAACGTAAGGACCTTCCCATTTAGAGAGAAGTTTTCCTGCAAAAAATCTTAAATGAGAGTTGAATAGCAACACATAATCACCTACTTTAAACTCATGCTTTTGTATCCTTTTGTCATGCCATCTTTTAACTTTTTCTTTAAACAGCTTGGCATTCTCATATGCTTGGGTCCTCCATTCATCAAGCGAGCTAATGTCAAATAACCTCTTCTCACCAGCAAGTTTGAAATCATAATTGAGCTCTTTAATAGCCCAATATGCCTTATGTTCAAGTTCGAGAGGTAAGTGACATGCTTTTCCATAAACCATTTTATATGGAGACATACCCATAGGATTTTTATATGCAATTCTATAGGCCAATAATGCATCATCAAGTTTCTTGGACCAATTCTTTCTAGATCTATTAACAGTCTTTTGCAAAATTGATTTAAGCTCTCTGTTACTCAATTCTACTTGACCACTAGACTGTGGGTGATATGGAGATGCAATTCTATGATTAACATCATACTTAGCAAGCATTTTACGAAAAGCACCATGAATAAAATGCGAACCACCATCAATCATGAGATATCTAGGGACTCCAAACCTTGGAAAACTAACATCTTTAAGCATCTTAATAGAAGTGTTATGATCAGCACTACTAGTTGGAATAGCTTCTACACACTTAGTAATGTAATCAACAGCAAATAAAATATGTGTATATCCATTAGAGGCAGGAAAAGGTCCAATATAATCAAAGCCCCAAACATCAAATGGTTCAATAACGAGAGAATAATTCATAGGCATTTCTTGATGTCTACTAATATTACCGATTCTTTGACATTCATCACAAGACAAGACAAACTTACGGGCCTCTTTGAAGAGAGTAGGCCAATAAAAACTGGATTGCAATACCTTATGTGCAGTTCTATCTCCAGCGTGGTGTCCTCCATATGCTTCGGAGTGACACTTGCGTAGGATTTGTTCCTGTTCATGCTCAGGTACACAACGTCTAATAACACCATCCACTCCTAATTTCTTAAATCATAAAAGAACTTTTTATTTGCTGGTATGTGAAACTAGGTGGTATAAATTTAGCAACAATGTAATTAGCATAATCAGCATACCATGGAGCAGTACGAGAAGCCTTTATGACAGCTAATTGTTCATCAGGGAAGCTATCATCAATAGGTAGGGGTCATCAAGAACATTCTCTAACCTAGATAAGTTGTCTGCAACGGGGTTCTTAGCTCCCTTTCTATCAATAATATGCAAATCAAAATTCTTGTAGCAAGAGAACCCATCTAATAAGTCTAGGTTTAGCATCTTTCTTTTCCATAAGATATTTAATAGCAGCATGATCAATGTGAATAGTTACTTTACAATCAACAATATAAGGTCTGAACTTATTACAAGCAAATACAACTGCTTAGAATTCTTTTTCAGTGGTAGCATAATTTCTCTGGGCAGTGTCTAGAGTTCTACTAGCATATTGAATAACATTTAATTTCTTATCAACTCTTTGCCCTAGAACAGCACCTACAGCATAATCACTAGCATCACACAAATTTCGAAGGGTAAATTCCAATCAGGTGGCTGAACAATAGGTGCAGAAATCAAAGCTTTCTTAAGTATTTCAAACGCTTCTACACAATCATCATCGAAAACAAAAGGAATATCTTTTTGCAATAGATTAGTCAGAGGCCTAGAGATTTTAGAAAAGTCCTTAATGAACCTCCTATAAAAACCGGCATGACCAAGGAAACATCTTATACCTTTAATGTCCTTGGGACACGGCATCTTTTCAATAGCGTCAATTTAAGCTTTATCAACTTCAATACCTCTTTCAGAAATTTTAAGCCCCAAGACAATGCCTTCATTAACCATAAAGTGGCACTTCTCCCAATTCAAAACAAGACTAGTAGTTTCGCATCTCTGCAAAACTCGATCAAGGTTGCTTAAGCAATCATCAAAAGAGGATCCATAAACGGAGAAATCATCCATGAATACCTCACAAATCTTTTCACAAAAGTCAGAGAATATAGCCATCATGCATCTTTGAAAGGTTGCAGGTGCATTACATAAACCAAAAGGCATACGTCTATAAGCAAAAGTACCGAAAGGGCAAGTAAAAGTAGTCTTTGCTTGATCATCCGCTGACACAGGTATTTGAGAGAAACTAGAGTAACCATCTAGGAAGCAGAAATGTGTATGTTTGGATAGTCTTTCTAGCGTTTGATCAATAAAAGGTAAAGGGTAATGATCTTTTTTGGTAGCTTTATTTATTTTATGAAAATCAATTACCATCCTATAACCTGTAATAATTCTTTGCAGGATCAATTCATCTTTATCATTAGGAACGACAGTAATACCTCCTTTCTTAGGGACACAATGGACAGGACTTACCCACTGACTATCAATAACGGGATAAATTATACCTGCCTCCAGAAGCTTTAGTATTTCTTTTCTTACCACTTCTTTCATCTTAGGATTTAACCGTCGTTGGTGATCAACAACTGGTTTAGCGTCTTTCTCCAATTTTATTTTGTGTTGGCATAGAGTGGGACTAATGCCCTTAAGATCACCAAGAGTATATCCAATAGCAGCACGGTGCTTCTTCAGAGTTTTCAATAATCTATTTTCTTCATGCTTTGAAAGGTTAGCACTAATAATAACAGGATATATCTTCTTTTCATCAAGATAGTCATATTTAAGAGTATCAGCTAATGGTTTAAGCTCAAACACGGGATCACCCTTGGGTGGAGGAGGATCCCCTAGGATTTCAGCAGGCAAGTTGTGTTTCAAAATAGGTCCCTGTTTAAAGAATACTTCATCTATTTTCCTTCTTTCATTCATAAACATATCATTTTCATGGTCGAGCAAATATTGTTCTAAAGGATCATTAGGAGGCACGGCAATGGAAGCAAGACCAATAATTTCATCATTACTAGGCAATTCCTCGTCACGGGGTTGTCTACGCAATTTAGCAAAATTAAACTCATGAGACTATCCCCCAAACCAATAGTAACAACATCCTTTTCACAGTCTGTCCTAGCATTAATAGTATTCAAGAAGGGTCTACCAAATATAATGGGACAAAAGTTATCTTGTCGGGAACCAAGAACAATAAAATCAGCAGGATATTTAACTTTCCCACACAAGACTTCAACATCTCTAACAATCCCAACTGGTGAAATGGTGTCTCTATTGGCAAGCTTAATTGTAACATCAATTTCCTCTAACTCAGCAGGTGCAATATCATGCATAATTTCTTTGTATAAGGAATGAGGTATTGCACTTGCACTAGCACCCATATCACATAAGCCATGAGAACAATGATCTCCTATTTTAACAGAAATAACAGGCATGCCTTCAACATGTCCATGTTTATTTTTAGTATCGGGTCTAGCAATTCTAGCAGCTTCATCACAGAAGTAAATAACATGCTCATCAATATTATTAGCCAAGAGATCTTTAACCATAGCAATACTAGGTTCTACTTTAATTTGCTCAGGGGGTGTAGGTGTTCTAGTATTACTCTTACAAACCACAGTTGAAGTTTTAGCATGATCCTTTATTCTAACAGGGAAAGGTAGTTTCTCAATATAAGAAGTAGGAACAATAGGATCAACATTATAAGTGATAGTCTTTTCTTCAACTTTAATAGGTGCAACTACTTTTACTTTAGTGGGAGGATTATATTTAAACCACTTCTCCTTAGGGAGATCAACATGAGTAGCAAATGATTCATGGAAGGAACTACTATCTCAGAGTCAAGTCCATATTTAGTGCTAAATCCACGAAAAGCATCGGTATCCATAAAAGATTTAACACAATAAAACTTAAGTGTCATACCTGACTCCTTACCATCATCAGAATCCCAATCTTCAAAGTTGCGTTTAATTCTTTCCAATAAATCCCATTTGAATTCAATAGTCTTCATCATAAAAGACCCAGCACAATACCGAGCATGGTGCGATTATTGAGAGAAAGCCGAGCATAAAATTTTTGAATAATCATTTCTCTTGAGAGCTCATGATTGGGGCATTAATATAACATTGACTTAAGCCTCCCCCAAGTTTGAGCGATGCTTTCTCCTTTGCGAGGCCAAAAATTATATATGTAATTGCGATCACGATGAACAAGATGCATAGGATAAAACTTCCGGGGGAAATTCCAATTTTAATCATTTATAGTCCCAAGATCCCATATCATCACATAGCCTATACCATGTCAATGTGTCTCCCTTCAAAGATAAAGGGAAGACCTTCTTCTTAACAACATCATCGGGCATACCTACAAGCTTAAATAATCCACAAACTTCATCCACATAGATAAGGTGTAAATCGGGATGCAATGTTCCATCTCCTGCAAAGGGATTAGCTAGCAGTTTCTCTACCATACCCAAAGAAATTTCAAAGTAAACATTTTTAGTAGGTTCAGTAGGTTGAGGAGCAACTCTTTGCTCTACTAGTCGGGGCGAATATACCCCGAACAAGCCCCTCAAAGGATTAGTTTCCATAGTAACAAATGACAGTAAATTTCAGCACACTATATAAATGTTTCCTTACCAAGTTCCACTCACCAAAGGCGCTTCACTCCCCGGCAACGGTGCCAGAAAAGAGTCTTGATGACCCACAAGTGTAGGGGATCTATCATAGTCCTTTCGATAAGTAAGAGTGTCGAACCCAACGAGGAGTAGAAGGAAATGACAAGCGGTTTTCAGTAAGGTATTCTCTGCAAGCACTAAAATTGTAGGTAACAGATAGTTTTGTGATAAGATAATTTGTAACGGGTAACAAGCAATGAAAGTAAATAAAGTGCAGCAAGGTGGCCCAATCCTTTTTTCAGCAAAGGACAAGTCTGGACAAGTTCTTATAATGAGAAAAGCGCTCCCGAGGAGACATGGGAATTATCGTCAAGCTAGTTTTCATCACGCTCATATGATTCGCGTTCGTTACTTTGATAATTTGATATGTGGGTGGACCGGTGCTTGGGCACTTCCCTTTCTTGAAAAATCATCCCACTTATGATTAACCCCTATTGCAAGCATCCGCAACGACAAAAGAAGTATTAAGGTAAACCTAACCATAGCATGAAACAAGTGGATCCAAATCAGCACCTTACGAAGCAACGCATAAACTAGGGTTTAAGCTTCTGTCACTCTAGCAACCCATCATCTACTTATTACTTCACAATGCCTTCCTCTAGGCCCAAATAATTGTAAAGTGTCATGTAGTCGACGGTCACATAACACCACTAGAGGAGAGACAACATACATCTCATCAAAATATGGAACGAATACCAAATTCACATGACTACTAATAGCAAGACTTCACCCATGTCCTCAAGAACAAACGTAACTACTCACAAAGCATATTCATGTTCATAATCAGAGGGGTATTAATATGCATTAAGGATCTGAACATATGATCTTCCACCAAATAAACCAACTAGCATCAACTACAAGGAGTAATCAACACTACTAGCAACCCACAGGTACCAATCTGAGGTTTTGGTACAAAGATTGGATACAAGAGATGAACTAGGGTTTGAGAGGAGATGGTGCGGGTGAAGATGTTGATGGAGATTGACCCCCTCCCGATGAGAAGATCATTGGTGATGATGATGGTGATGATTTCCCCCTCCCGGAGGGAAGTTTCCCCAGCAGAACAGCTCCACCGGAGCCCTAGATTGGTTCCACCGAGGTTCCTCCTCGTGGCGGCGGAGTTTCATCCCGTAAGCTTGCTTATGCTTTTTTTCAGGGTAAAAGACTTCATATAGAAGAAGATGGGCACCGGAGGGCTGCCAAGGTGCCCATGAGGCGGGGGGCGCGCCGAGGGGGGTAGGGCGCCCCCACCCTCGTGGCCAGGGGATAGCCCCCCTCAGGTATTTCTTCCGCTGAATAATTATCATTGATTTCAAAAATGACTTTCGTGGAGTTTCAAGACTTTTGGAGCTGTGCAGAATAGGTCTTTAATATTTGCTTCTTTTCCAGCCCAGAATCTCAGCTGCCAGCATTCTCCCTCTTTATGTAAACCTTGTAAAATAAGAGAGAATAGACATAAGTATTGTGACATAACATGTAATAACAACCCATAATGCAATAAATGTCGGTATAAAAGCATGATGCAAAATGGACGTATCAGTGGGATCTGAGTCTTTCACCCGCCTGTCCTCATAAGCATCTCTTCCTCTGGCTTCGTCATGGATGATGTCCAAGATCCCCATGTCTGCATCGTCGTACGCCTGCTCGCCCGCTTAGGCATAGCAGAAAATAGCATGCAGGCACCCATGTGCCCCCGCCCGCCATCCGCGCTGGGACAAGTTGCGGCAAAGAAGACACCGAGAAGAGCAGCGGTGCCGGGTTTACATCGACGATGTAAGGCACTTCCCCGGGGGCGATTCCTGTGGACTGCCGACCAAGCTGCTTGGCGACGTAGCAGTACGAAGCCTTGTAAGCCATGGCGGCGTGTGGACAGTGGGCTTCACCATCAGCGCTCCGCGACCCGGGCCGTGACCTCCACCACGTCCATGACCAGCATGTCCACCGCCATGGATGCCATCCGCATGGCCGCCGCCTGCCTTCCGCTTCTTCAGCTTCTCCTCCTTTTGCGGCATTCGCTTTGACGCGGCGCGCGCGGCGCCGAGTTGATCTTCTGGGCGATGCTGATGGTGGGATCCTCCTTCATGTCCACCACCACCTCCATCTCCGGCAGGTCCTCGTCCGACTCCATGCGTCGGCGGCAGGAGCGAAGAAGGAAGTGGGGAAAAAGGCGGGAATTGCTTGGAGAGCGGCGGGATGGAAGAAGAGAGTGGGGGATTTTGACGCGGAAACAGTGCGGGTGCTACAAAACCGCGGGATCCGTCTTTCTTTTGGGTGGGCCATGGGTGTAAGATACCAACGTGGCTTGTGTCCGGACTCCTGCAAAGCCCCCACGTTAGTTTCCGAATTGCGGAAAAAAACGTGATTCAGACCGTGCGGCGGACCGATACAGGCTGCGTTGGAATGTTTTTGGGATCCGTGTCACAATCTAAGTATATACGGATGGTTTGAGAGTCGGCGTTGAAGATGCAGATGCCCTAATGTTGCCATCAAGCCAAAAGACGAGGAAGACTTGCTTTTCACTGGAAAAGGTCCCAACTCCCAACTCTAGCTGTAGCAGTTGTCGGCCGTTTTACCTTGTTGAACGCCGGTGTGCGGGCGAGGTTGCACGAACTAAACTGGTGCCGTTGACGAGCGGCCAAAGGTGATTCCGGTGTGATCTGAGATTGGGTCGATCTTCAGCAGATATGAGAGCGACGGACACGAACTCGATTTGTACGACCCGTCTGAGCTAAAAATGGATAGGTTTGAGTTAGATGAAGCGGCCCACTTTTACTTGAAGTGACATTGCGTTGGATGCAACATACAGCAACTATTAATTCCCAGCGTGCAGAAGAATTGTTCATGCACTTGAACGGTACGGGACGTAGACTGGTCATTTTCAAAAGTGGTCTGAACAGTAAGCCTTGGAGGGATGTCAAACCCCTTTTGCTTGCAAATTGCTCTATGCACAGTCCAAAGAAAAGGTATGCGCGTGCTTTGCTTTGTGTTCCAGCCAACATAGTCAACGTCCAAACTAATCTTTCTATAAGAAAGGGAGTCAACGTCTTCTAAGAAATGGAGCAGGTACAGAAAAGGGGGACCTGAACTTTGATCTCGAGGCGCGTATATCATTGACATTTAACTTTGAGCTTGGGGAGTAGTTTAATCTGAGAAGAGGTTGACCAACTGAAGAGACGGGGCATTTTTAGGAGTAGCATATGTCATTGTCATGGAGGGAGTACCGAACTTCTTTTAGGATAGACATATGATTGTGTTGGCAACTTGGCATCAATGTGATTTGGGGAGATCATCTGATGTGATGGAAATGCAGTGGAGGTATGGCCTTTTGGCCGACTCCACCGAGGCTCGTCCAAATCCGAACTCTGAGATGATTCCTTCCGTTGGCATAAGCCGTTTGCAAGTTGGGATGTTGGATAAGGCAGTTGGCTAACCATTCGGCCGTCTCAACGTCAAGTAATCAATTGTAACATACTCCCTCCGGTCCTTTTTACTCCACATATTAGATTTGTTCAAGTCAAATTTTTAGAATTTCATCAAATTTATATTAAAAAGTATGAACAGCTACAATATCAAATACAGATAATATGAAACTACATTTCATAATGAATCTAACAATGTTGATTTGGAACTGTGAATGTTAATACTTTTTTCTGTAAGTGTGATCAAAGTAAAGATACTTTGACTTTGGACAAATCTTATATGCGGATTAGATATGGCCGGAGGGAGTACTTGTCAGATTAGCGGTACTTCTCTCTGTTTCTTGATGATAAAAGTAGTAGTGGTAGTACGTTTTCGTTTCAGATAGCACTTCTCATTTGACTTGCCGGCTAGCTGGGCAGATAAAATAGGGCACCGATAGGCGCCGGTGCGCCGGCCGAATCGTTCGGCCGGTCCAGCCCCAGCCGTTGGATGTGAGTCGCGCAGCCTTTGGATTTGGTTAAAAAAAACACCCCAACAGCTTCTTCCTCACGTGGTCAGGCCAGATCCGCATCTCTCGCTCGGGGAAGCACGGCGCGGCGCCTCCTGCCCCCTTCTGCGGCCATCCTCGTCGCCGAGCCCCATCCCTCGCCGGCCTTCCTCATCGCCGGTCCCCCGCCCCGCCGGCCGTCCTCGTCGCCGGTCCCCACCATCCCCGGCCGTCCTCGTCGTCGCCTCGACCCATGCAACAACTCTACCTGCGACTGCAGCTCTCGACTGCGATGGTTGTAGCTCCGCCGCCGCCCTCGCCGTGGATGCTGGCTGCAGGGGATTGCATCGACAACGGCCGCCAGTTAATCAGCGCAGTTTGAACGGATGTAGCAAAAACTTCACCGGTAATAGCAAAAAACAACTGCGGTTGCAGCAAAAACACATCGTCGTCATCGTCGCAGGGGCGCAGCGGTTGTAGCAAAAACCTTCGATGATAGTAACAAAAACCTATTATGGTTGCAGCAAATCGCCATTGCCGCCGTCACGAGGTCGCAGCTCCGCTTGATCGATGTAGCACAAAACTTCGTCGGTAGTAGCAAAAATTAACTACGGTTGCAGCTTTTCCTTGTTATGCCGTGTCGTCCGCCGTCACTGATGTAGCAAAAAAGGTCGCTGGTAGTAGCAAAAACCAATAACGGTTGTAGCAAAAATCTCGTCGCCCGTCGTCTCGCCGTGACTGTTTGTAGCAAAAACCGATGCAGGTTGTAGCACCGAGGCTCGTCGGTTGTAGCAAAAAATGACCATGGTTGTAACCTCGATCCAGCAAACTTGTGCCGCGGGTGTGGTCCGGCGTGGCCGGTTGCAGCTCCGGCGTGACCGGGTCTGACGGGGTAGGCAGAGCTCCGGTGGCGCGGAACCAAGCGGATCTGGCCGAGGACAGCCGGATCGGCTGATTCCCATGGCGGCGGCGGCCTGGGAGGCCTCCGGGCGACGACGATTGACCAAGGCAGCGGGGCCTGAGAAGGAGCAGAGAAAGAGAGAGAGACGAGCGACGAGCGACGGGGAGAAGAGAAAAAGGTGGAAGAAGACCCACGTGGGCAGGGGCCCATCCTACGTGTCGTTAGCCGAGTGGCTGGGAGGAGGCGCGCGTGGATTGGACCGGCGCAACGGTTCGGCCGGTGCCCCGGCCACAAACAGTTCCCGATAAAATACCAACAGCAGAGATCTACTCGAAATTCAGGCGAAAGCAATTCACAAGAACGGCTATCACCACTGGACGAACACATTTAAAATTTCTGCAGGAAAATGGTTTCACACAGAGAAGTAAACATCGATATATCAATGACAACAGAGATGTGGAAAAAAAAAAGGAAGCTGGCATGGGTGGGCAGCCTTGTTCAGTTGGGCAAGGTCCGACGGGGCTACGGGCCGGGGGCGTAAACCCCGCAGCGCAATGCCGGTCCAGGCTGTTGAGCCCGGAGATGGCGCCTGCTCATGCTCGCGCAGAGCAGGAACATGCCATGCAAACTGCTTGTTACGACTTCATGGCGCCTGGTAGGGTATATATATGTTCTCGGATAGAGAAAGCCAACGAAACTACACCCATGCCAGCCCCCTTCAGCCCTCCGAGGATGGAGTTACAAGCGTGCACCACCACGCCCGGCGGGTGCAAACCACGGGTCCAGGTTTATATGCCGGTGTACGCTGGGCTCAGGCACCAATGTGGTACTATTAACTTGAGAGAAGAGAAGAGCATTATTTAACATCTTAAGTTTGCCTAGACGGGCTACGTACATGGAACCAGCCACGTCGGCCTCGACCATGTGCGCGCGCGGCCCAAGAGCCCAGTCATATGTCCCACGAGCCAGAAAAAACAAAGAGCAACCAACTCGATAACTAGTTAACTACCATCATTTTCCATAGTAATTAAAATGCTCTTGGCTCGACATAGCATGTTGTATTCGTTCTGAACCAAATTTGCGCTGGGTTTAAATAACATAGTACACGATGGAGCTCTAGAGGACAGGGATTTTTTTATCAAGGGAAAGAATCTAGGGTTAGTGAAAACTAATAAATTAGGCCAACTTTGTCGGTCTATCCTTAATATAGAAATAAATTGAAAGGCTAAAATAAGAAGAATGTCCAATGAAGGTATATCATAATCAATCCCTCTTATTAGATTTCTATAGAAGAGATAAATGCTTTATCGAAGGAAATAGGAAAAAAAGGGTATGTTGCTACTCTTTTGAAAGAAAAAAAAGGAATTCCCGAAGTAATGTCTAAACCAAGGATTTCACAAATCAAAGATAAAGGATTCCAGAACAAGTAAACACAATTTTCAATTATCTCAACAACGAGGTTAGCACATCTCCAACGCGGACCCGTAAACCTTCCGCAACCGTCCGGCCCATACTGTTCGGACCACAGAAGTCATCCAACGCGGTACTGTATTGGTCCGCGGGGCGGTCCGGACACGATTTCTCCTGCAAAACATAGACAAAAGTGGGGTAGGTTTGCGGGAGTCTGGACACGCCAAACGTACGAATCCGACACCCCAGGCCCACCCAAAACCCTTCCCGGACCCCATGACTCCATCCTTCCCATTTTCTCTTCTTCCTTCTTTCTCTCTTGCCATCACTGCCGCTCTACCACCCCAGCCACCACGCCACACCCCTGCAGGAAATCTACGTCTCCGTCACCTCCGAAAAACCAGCAAGGCTCGCCGCCGCTTCTCCTCCTTCTCTGTTCAATCCCCTGTCCTTCGACCGCCCCGCCAGGTACCATCCTCAATCATGCACGACAACTGTTCGATGAATCGCCGGAGCTGAAAACAGTTTTCTCTTTTTGTTTGTAGCAATAGATTTTGATTTGGAGTACATATACGAGCAGTATTTTGAGTTCTCCGATGGCTCATCGGACGAGGAGGAGTACTCCGAAGAGACGACGATGGTGCAGGCGGCCCTTGAAGACGCGAAGCGTGCGGGTGATCCTATCCAACATCCGGGCCAGAATCTGGCCATATTTGAGGAGTTTATTCAAATACATCAACAAATTCCGCATCGTCCAACTCACGAGCAGCTCAAGAAGATCGATTGAGCATCAATGGACGGTGAAAATGGACAACAATGTTGGGATGTAAATATTTGAACTAGTGTTGCATGCAGCTATTTGAACTTCTGTGCCCTTTGCATGCAGCTACTTAATCGTGCGGAGTAGGGAAAAAATTGGAAGGCTAGATGTATGCGGCTACGGCTGGATGGCATCCTCCTGCATCCGTGCGCACACAGTTTTTGCGAGTTGCCGTTGGAGATGCCTTTACATCTGCGAGGACCTCCAGCGGTCACTTTTGATTCTCTTAGAGCATGCCAAGTGGTACGTTTAGCCGCCTACAGGTCTTTATAAGGTTCCTCTCATCAGATTCGCTGTCTGCTGCCAGAGGCTCATAGTGGTGACGTTGCAGGATGCAACCGGAAGGCTCCTTTGTGGGCTTTTGTGGTTCTCACTTCGTCCAGTTTGCCTTTGACGATGAGATGCAATCTATGGACGATGGCTTGATGCAACGGGTATGGTTGTGCAGCGGCGATAGTGGAATCCAACACATGTAGTTGCTGGGATCGTGATAAAGTTGTGTCGACTACACATTATTGACTTCGATCTGGTGGTGCTTCTAGAGTAACAAGTCTCAAGCTCCGAGGTGGAAACCTTCGTCTAACATAATTTGGTTTTACAAAGCAATGGCAATGTTTATTATCTTATTAAAGGGATTGCTCGGATATGCTCAGATTAGTTCTTTGGGGTGAAAACCTAGATATAGTGAGTGTAACCGATAAAACCGAAGGACGAAAGAAAAAAAAGATGAAAACAAAAGAAAGAGAAACAAACAAGAAGGAAATACAAAATAACAGAGAAAATCAAAGGAAACTCGAGGGAAAATTGTAGTACAACAGAAGTTGCGCTTTGTATAGTGTTTAGTTGGCCCGATAGTCACCCACTAGAGTGATGCATGGCATAGCGCTCCTGACAGGGCCGGCCCATGTAGCAAGCCGCTTACTAGCGGTCTGTTTCTAAAGCGAGCCCGCACATACTGAGTGCTCCTAATCGGCGCGTTCTGCACTGGTTAGGAGAATTGGCACACACCAGCTCCCGTTAATGGGCCGACCCGATAAGATGTTGCGAACGCTGTTAGGAGAACTCGCTCGCTCAAATAATAAAATGTCCTGGTTCGCTTGGGTTTTTTGTTTCCCAGGTTCACTCGGTTTGGTCGATTCCTAGTTGGCCTACCGCTGTTGGCCGTTGACCAAAGACCACCCGGACAGTTAACCTTTTGGAAAAGTTCACAAAATTTCAAAAAAAATGAAAATAAAAACTTCAGTAATTTGAAAAAGTTCATGCATTAAAAATCACAACAAATAGAAAAGTTCATATTTTTTCTAAAAAATTCTCAAATTTAATAGAAAGTTTAGAAAATTTTAAGAAGATTTCGAATTTGAAAATAATTCAGGAAATAAGAAGTTCATGAATCTGAAAAGGTTCACTAATTTGAAAAAAATCACAAAAACTGTTCATGAACTTTGAAATAACTTAATAGATTTTGAAAAAGAAAGTTCATGAATTTCATAAGAAAGCATGGATACAAAAGCATCAATTCGAAATAAAAAAGTTCATGAATTTAAGGAAATAAATTCACAAAATTCCAAAACAGTTCGCGAATTTGAGAAAAAGTGCATGAGTTCGGGAAAAACATGTATTTTTAAAAAAAGGTGTAAATTGTAAAAAAAAGGTAAAAATAAAATAAAAATAAAACAGGAAAAGGAATACAAAAACCAAAAAGAAAACTAACAAAATCATATATTTTTTTTGAAACTCTGGACAGTGGAGAAGACCCCCACTGACTTTGTATTACCAAAAATTAAGGTCTACAATCAGGAAGTATTTACATGGTGACAATGGGGTGGGAGGGGGAGGAACGAAACTATAGAAAATAAATAAATAAATAAGAGAGCAGCAGGGGGTTCTAAACTGAGGCAACCAAATTAAGAATGAAGGGCTCAAGCTCCTTCTTGGTTCTGTATCTTAATAACTCGAAGTCACTCTTAAACCTCCTCCTGCAGGAGTCAACCGTGGGCACAACACCCCTAACAAAATCATGTAAAACGGTAGAAAAGGGGAAAATGGACTGGAAGCTTCGAGAAGCATCCCAAAACATGGCTTGCTTCCCAGAATCAGCAAGAGGAGCAACCGACCAAATTGCGCTACTCTAGATAGGCCTGCCTTGTGAATCGTAAGGGGTGGAAGAGGAGGTTTTGCAACAGCTATTTGCAGAGGTAACAACGGACAATACCTTGGTGGTTCCTCACTGGTCATAGCAGGGGTGCAAGATCCACCTACACTTGAGTCAATAGCTTGTCGGGAGGTGCTATCTTTGGCCGAGGATCTACAAGTGCAAAACTTTGTCATAGCATCAGACTCAAAACAAGTCATTTCAGACCTCAAGATAGGGTCCCGAGGCTGTTTTGGTGCTATCATTAGTGAAATAGGCTTAAGTCAGTTATTTTTAATTGTAATTTTATTTCCAAAGATCGTGCTACCAATTGTGAAGCACAGTCCAGCCAAATATTCACTCTCGTTGGGTCCAGGGCATCACGTCTCGTTTGGCCAACCTCATAACTCAAATTGTATCCCACACTCTATGGTTTTTGATGAATAAAATTGGCTTTACCAAAAAAAAAAACTAGAAGTGGCTACTTTAGCAGTACGTTCATGTGCGAACCATTTATTGTAGTTGTCGGCAGCGGTTTGTGTACTTTATCTTTCGTTTTTAATTAAAATAAATCTTTAAAAGCTGAATATTAATTGATATTTTTTTAAAACAAATATGAATATTTTGAAATCTTGAACAAATTTTTGAACAATAATATTTTTCGAAATCCTAAACATTATTTTGAAAAAATGAACATTTTCCGAAAACATTTTTTTTTCCAAACACATGAACATTTTTAAAAAGTAAACATTTTTTAAACAAAACATTTTTTGGATTACCTCCACTGTTTCCACTTCCGGCCGCCAAGAGATTCATAAAAGTTAGCCTTCACTATAGCTTAACTTAATCTCCACATACCTGTTGTGGCCTGGGCGGGGCTTTCTTTGGCGTGGATGCAATCTACGAACGATGGCTTTGACGCAGAGGGTATGGATGTGCAGCGACGACCGTGGAATTCAGCACATGTAGCTAATGGGATCGTTGAAAAGTTGTGCCGGCAACACATTATTGACTTCGATCTGGTGGTGCTTCTGGAGTACCAAGTCTCGAGCTCCGAGGTGAAAACCCTAGGTCTAACCTAAGTTGGTTTTACCTGGCAATGTTGCGCAAAACCTCTTATATACCGTAGGCTGCATGGCATAGAGCTCCCGACAGGGCCGGCACATGTACCGAGCCACATACTAGTGGTTTGTTCCTAAAGCGAGGCCACACGTATTGAGTGCTCCTAATCAGCGCCTTCTGCCTCGGTTAGGAGAACCGAATGCTTTTAGGAGAACTGGCTCGCTAAAAAAGGTCCTGGTTCGCTTGGTTTTTTAATTTCCTAGGTTCACTCGGTTTGGTCGGTTCCTAGTTGACCGGCCACTCTTGACCATTTACCAAAGTCCACCTTGACCGTTGACTGTTCGAAAAAGTTCACAACACTTTAAAAAAATTAAAATAGAAGTTCACAAATTTGGAAAGTTCATGCAATAAAAAAATAACAACAAATAGAAAAGGTTCATAAATCTGAAAAAACTTCTCGAATTTAATTAAAAGTTCACAATTTTTTAAGAAGACTTTGTGAATTTGGAAAAAAATATCATGAAATAAAAAGTTCAGGAATCTGAAATTTTCAATAATTTGAAGAAAGTTCACAAAAACTGAGACAAAGTTCATGAAATTAGGAAGAATAATGCATTTTAGAGTTCATGAATATTTTTAAAAAATAATGGATTAAAAAAAGCATCAATTTGAGAAAAAGGTCACGAATTTGAGGAAAAAAAGTTGAGGGACAATATGTATACTTTGGAGAGAAGGACGGAAAATAAACTTTTTCCTTATTTTTATAAGTCCCGCGGCTGGAGGTGTCCAAGAATATTTGACTGTGGAAGATGGAGAGGATTCAAGCGAGCCAACTTTTACTTCAGGTGACACTGCGTTGAGTTCAACATATAGCAACCCCTTGCCTGCCTGCGTGCAAAGAACATTTAGCTAACTCATTTGGAGCCACATACATCGAACTTTTAGAAGAAGAATTGTTCCGTGCTCTTAACAGTACGGACGTAGACTCTGATCATTTTCAGAAGTGGTCTGAAACCCTGAACATTTAAGTCCTAGAGGGATGTCAAACCCCTGTTGCTTGCAAATTATGCGCAGTTGAAAGAAAAGGTGTGGCGGCGCTTTGCTCTCTGTTCCACGCAACAAGGTCAACTCGCGAACTAATCTTTCTTTCTACGAACTAATCTTCTTTCTTTAGGAAAAGGCTGTCAACGTCCTCTAAAAAATTGGAAGTGGTCTGAAACCCTGAACATTTAAGTCCTAGAAGGATGTCAAACACCTGTTGCTTGCAAATTATGCGTAGTTGAAAGAAAAGGTGTGGCGGCGCTTTGCTCTCTGTTTCAGGCAACAAGGTCAACTTGCGAACTAATCTTTCTTTCTACGAAACTAATCTTCTTTCTTTAGGAAAAGGCTGTCAACGTCCTCTAAAAAATTGGTCGGGTTCAGAGAAAAGGGCTGAAACAGACACAAAAATGAGCAGCAGAGAGCTATTCAGAATTTAGCAGGATATTGTTCTTTGCCACAACGACTACAGACAGGTGAAAGCAATTCAGAAGAGAGATGTCCCCTTGCCATTATTGCATCCACCGATCTCAAAATGGTTGCAACTCTGCACAGAAGAAGGATTCAAATTTGCACATTTTAGAAAAAAGTAATAACAGAGATTTGAAAAAAAAGGAGTTGTGGCATGGGTGTGTGGCAATTGTCCAACCGGACGAGGGCTAACGGCCGGGGGCGTAAACCCCGCGGCGCAATGCCCGTCCAGGCTTTTTGGCCCGGAGATGGCTCCCCGCGGGAACCTTTCTCTGGAAGAGATTCAGAGACCTTATCATGAGCGTAGCAGATACGCCCACGCCTTGTTACGAAACGACACCCATGCCACAAGCCCCCTTTAGCCCTCCGCGGCCGGAGTGACAAGCGCGCGCCACCACGCTCGGCGGGTGCAATGGACGGGTCCAGGCTTTATATGCCGGTGTACGCCGTGCTCGCCTACCGATGCGGTACTATTAATTAGCGGTAATTTCCTCAGTTTGCAGCGCGAGAGCTTTAGCCTAGATGGGCTGCGTCATGAAACTAGCCAGCCAGGCCACCATAAGTGCGCGCGGCCCAAGAGCCCACTCGTATGACGCCGAAGGAGAAAAAATGCCCTTGTCCACGAGAGCACCTATTCAGCCATAGCTATTGATGGTCTAGTTTCTAAAAAAAAAGCTATTGATGGTCTAGTTCTAAAAAAAAGAGCTATTAATGGTCAATGCAGTCCAACGACTTTGAAGGTAATTGCATGTAGGGAGGCCCTTGCACTAGCAATGGACTTGCATATACATCAGTTTGTCATCTTGTCTGACGCCAAAAAAGCAATTGGCGACATCAACAAGGGGGCAAGAGGAGACTACGGAGCCATCATCATCGAAATCAAGATTCAAGCGACATCTTTTACTTATGAAAGTCGTGTTGTGAATCATAAATCACATAGTTTAGCCAAATTAACTCTTCATCTCGGTTAGGGACGTCACGTTTGGTATGGCCAACCCCATGATCCGAATTGTATCCCACTCTCTATGGTTTTTGATGAATAAAATTTGGTTAGACCCTAAAGAAAACCTATTCAATGCCTTTGGCGTAGGCTAACCCCAACTGGCGCTCACGCGCGCACTGTGGGCTGGCTCATCATAGTTGGTTAAACCAGTTGACCGTTGACTTTTGAAAAGAACAAAAACTAAAAAAAAATCATAAATTCAAAAAATGTTCAGAAAAATCAATAAAAAATTGTGAATTTGGAAAAGCTACGTGAAATTGAAAAAAGATCACGAATTTGAAAAAGTTCACAATAATTGAAAAAAATTCACAAAATTTTTAAAAAAAGTTATTTGGAAGTTCATAATATTTTTAAGAAGTGTGTGAAATCAAAAAAACTTTTGTCATTTGGAAAAGTCATGGATATTGAAAAAAAACCACACATTTGAGAAAATTCACAAAAAAGACAAAAGAGAAAACCTAACAGAAAACCAGGAAAAAGGAAAGGGAAAATGGTTGGAAGCTTCAAGCTTCCCAAATGGGCCGAAAGATTCTAGAAGCTTCAGAAAACCGGATTCTAGAAGCTTCAGGGAGAGGGGGCGATGGCTAAGAATAATAACTAATTGTCAGAGAATTACCTTCTATGATAAGCTATGATAGACACCATTTTAGCTATGCATATATAAAATTTACCTACACACGCCTGTTCACAAAATATCATGTATCCCTGCCAGGCAATTATTCTGATAGACCACCAAATCACCTACGGCGGCGTATGTCCTTGCCGAAGGGCGTTGTTGTCCGTGGGTCGCCATGTGCTGAAACAGAACCTTGTAAGTGCCCGCGCAACATCCGTCGTTCGTTGCATCCGGGGGAAGTGTGCCGGTTCTAGTGGTATCTGTACGGGGAGGCGTTGTAGGATGAGATGAACAAGGAGGAACAGAGGATGGAGAACATGCACATGAAGTGGTTCATCGTCATGCTGCCAGTTACCTGCGATTTAGTAGGGCGTCATGAAGGGTCGTGCCTGGAGGAGTGTCGACGGGGCTTAGGGCCATGCGTGCAGCAAGCTAGGAGACACCTCCACCCTACACTGATGCTATGCCCAGGGCACCTCGGGCTAGAACGCATCCCGTTGAGGAGTGCGGTTGGCTGCGTCGGGGATGGCTCCGGGTATCACGAGGAGTATCCTTCGT
Source organism: Aegilops speltoides (assembly GCA_021437245.1). Lineage (NCBI taxonomy): Eukaryota > Viridiplantae > Streptophyta > Magnoliopsida > Poales > Poaceae > Aegilops > Aegilops speltoides. The sequence goes on from JAHHZJ010000413.1 coordinate 22,254, forward strand.
CTGTTGCGTCTGATCTGGACGGGCTAAGGCGACTAACGACGAAGGATCCAGTCCAACTGGAGGAGGTAGAATGTGTGCTCATGGAGAAGAGCACTGCTACGTCTTGAGCTTGCGTTGGTTTTCCTTGAAGAGGAAAGGGTGATGCAGCAAAGTAGCGTAAGTATTTCCTCAGTTTTTGAGAACCAAGGTATCAATTCAGTAGGAGGCTCCTCAAAAGTCCCACGCACCTACACAAACAAACGAGAACTTCGCAACCAACGCAATAAAGGGGTTGTCAATCCCTTCATGGCCACTTGCAAAAGTGAGATCTGATAGAGATAATATGATAAGGTAAATATTTTTGGTATTTTTATGATATAGATTGGAAAATAAAAAATTCAAATAAAAGTAGACAGTAAACTTATATGATAAAAGATAGACCCGGGGGGCATAGGTTTCACTAGTGGCTTCTCTCAAGATAGCATAAGTATTACGATGGGTGAAAAAATTACTGTCAAGCAATTGATAGAAAAGCGAATAGTTATGAGATTATCTAGGCATGATCATATATATAGGCATCACGTCCGTGACAAGTAGACCGACTCCTGCCTACATCTACTACTATTACTCCACACATCGACCAACTCCTGCCTGCATCTAGAGTATTAAGTTCATAAAGAATAGAGTAACGCATTAAGAAAGATGACATGATGTAGAGGGATAAACTCATGCAATATGATATAAACCCATATTTTTATCCTTGATGGCAACAATACAATACGTGCCTTGCTGCCCCTGCTGTCACTGGGAAAGGACACCGCCAGATTGAACCCAAAGCTAAGCACTTCTCCCATTGCAAGGAAGATCAATCTAGTAGGCCAAACCAAACTGATAATTCAAAGAGACTTGGAAAGATAATTTAATCACACATAAAAGAATTCAGAGGAGATTCAAATATTCTCATAGATAAACTTGATCATAAACCCACAATTCATCAGATCTCGACAAACACACTGCAAAAAGAGTTACATCGAATAGATCTCCAAGAAGATCGAGGAGAACTTTGTATTGAGATTCAAAGAGAGAGAAGAAGCCCTCTATAATAACTATGGACCCGAAGGTCTGTGGTAAACTACTCACAACTCATCGGAAAGGCCTTGGAGATGATGTAGAGGCCCTCCATGGTCGATTCCCCCTCCGGCGGAGCGCCGACGAAGGCTCCAAGATGGGATCTCGCGGATACAGAAGGTTGCGGTGGTGGAAATAGTTTTTCGTGGTGCTCCTGGATGTTTTCGGAGTACATGGATATATATAGGAGGAAGAAGTAGGTCGGTGGACGCTCGAGGGGCCCGCGAGGGTGGGGGCGCGCCCACCTCCAAGGGACGTGCCGGGCACCCTCGTGGCTGCCTCCTCTGTTGCTTGACGTCCACTCCAAGTCCCCTGGATCACGTTTGTTCCAAAAAGATCGCTCCCGAAGGTTTCATTCCGTTTGGACTCCGTTTGATATTCCTTTTCTTTGAAACACTGAAATAGGCAAAAAAAACAGCAATTCGGGTTGGGCCTCCGGTTAGTAGGTTAGTCCCAAAAATGATATAAAAGTGTAAAGTAAAGCCCATAAACATTCAAAACGGGTAATATAATATCATGGAACAATCAAAAGTTATACATATGTTGGAGACGTATCAAGCATCCCCAAGCTTAATTCCTGCTCGTCCTCGAGTAGGTAAATGATAAAAACAGAATTTTTGCTGTGGAATGCTACCTAGAATAATTCTCAATGTAATTTTCTTTATTGTGGCATGAATGTTCAGATCCAAATGATTCAAAATAAAAGTTCATATTGACATAAGAAATAGCAATACTTCAAGCATACGAACTAAGCAATCATGTCTTCTCAAAATAACATGGCTAAAGAAAGTTCATCCCTACAAAATCATATAGTTTGGTCATGCTCCATTTTCGTCACACAAGAATGCTCTTATCTTGCACACCCCCAATGACAAGCCAAGCAATAGTTTCATACTTTAGTAATCTCAAACCTTTTTCAACTTTCACGTAATACATGAGCATGAGCCATGGATATAGCACTATGGGTGGAATAGAATATGATGATGGAGGTTGTATGGAGAAGACAAAAAAGGAAGAAAGTCTCATGTTAATGAGGCTAATCAATGGGCTATGGAGATGCCATCAATTGATGTCAACATGAGAAGTAGGGATTGCCATGCAACAGATGAGCTATAAATGTATGAAAGCTCAACAAAAGAAACTAGTGGGTGTGCATCCAACTTGCTTGCTCACGAAGACCTAGGGCATTTTGAGGAAGCCCATCGTAGGAATATACAAGCCAAGTTCTATAATGAAAAATTCCCACTAGTATATGAAAGTGACAACATAAGAGACTTTCTATATGAAGAACATGGTGCTACTTTGAAGCACAAGTGTGGAAAAGGATAGTAACATTGCCCCCTTTTTTATTTTTTATTTTTTGGGCCTTTTTTTTCTCTTTGGCCTTTCTTTTTTTCTTTTCTTTTTTTTCTTTGGCCTTTCTTTTTTTTCCTTTTGGCCTTTCCTTTTTTTATTTGGGGATAATGCTCTAATAATGTTGATCATCACACTTCTATTTATTTACAACTCATTAATTACAAATCAAAACTAGAACAAGATATGGCTCTATATAAATGCCTCCGGCGGTGTGCCGGGATGGGCAATGAATCAAGAGTGACATGTATGCATGGTGGCTTTGCCACAAATACGATGTCAAATACATGATCATGCAAGGCAATATGACAATGGTGATGCGTGTCATGATAAACGGAATGGTGGAAAGTTGCATGGCAATATATCTCGGAATGGCTATGGAAATGCCATAATAGGTAGGTATGATGGCTGTTTTGAGGAAGATATAAGGAGGTTTATGTGTGATAGAGTGTATCGTATCACGGGGTTTGGATGCACCGGCAAAGTTTGCACCAACTCTCAAGGTGAGAAAGGGCAATGCACGGTACTGAAGAGGCTAGCAATGATGGAAGGGTAAGAGTGTGTATAATCCATGGACTCAACATTAGTCATAAAGAACTCATATACTTTTTGCAAAAATCTACAAGTCATCAAAAGCCAAGCACTACGTGCATGCTCCTGAAGGAAATATGCCCTAGAGGCAATAATAAAGTTATTATTTATTTCCTTATTTCATGATAAATGTTTATTATTCATGCTAGAATTGTATTAACCGGAAACATAATACATGTGTGAATACATAGACAAACATAGTGTCACTAGTATGCCTCTACTTGACTAGCTCGTTGAATCAAAGATGGTTAAGTTTCCAAGCCATAGACATGAGTTGTCATTTGATTAACGGGATCACATCATTAGGAGAATGATGTGATTGACATGACCCATTCCGTTAGCCTAGCACTTGATCGTTTAGTATGTTGCTATTGCTTTCTTCATGACTTATACATGTTCCTGTAACTATGAGATTATGCAACTCCGTTTACGGAGGAACACTTTGGTGCTACCAAGCGTCACAACGAATCGGGTGATTATAAAGGAGTACTACAGGTGTCCCCAAAGGTATATGTTGGGTTGGCGTATTTGAGATTAGGTTTTGTCACTCCGATTGTCGGAGAGGTATCTCTGGGCCTCTCGGTAATGCACATCACTATAAGCCTTGCAAGCAATGTGACTAATGAGTTAGTTGCAGGATGATGCATTACATAACGAGTAAAGAGACTTGCCGATGCGAGATTGAACTAGGTATTGGGATACCGACGATCTAATCTCGGGCAAGTAACATCTTGATGACAAAGGAACAACGTATGTTGTTATGCGGTTTGACCGATAAAGATCTTCGTAGAATATGTAGGAGCCAATATGAGCATCCGGTTCCGCTATTGGTTATTGACCACGAATAGTTCTAGGTCATGTCTACATTGTTCTCGAACCCGTAGGGTCCGCACGCAACAAGGTTTCGATGGCGGTTATATTATGAGTTTATGAGTTTTGATGTACCGAAGGAGTCCGGAGTCCCGGATGAGATCGGGGACATTACGAGGAGTCTCGAAATGGTCGAGATGTAAAGATCGATATATTGGACGACTATATTCGGAGTTCGGAAAGGTTCCGAGTGATTCGGGTATTTTTTGGAGTACCGGAGAGTTACGGGAATTCGCCGGGGAGTGTATGGGCCTTATTGGGCCATACGGGAATAGAGGAGAAAGGCCGAAAGGAAGGAGGCGCGCAGCCCCCCTCTAGTCCGAATTGGACAAGGGGTGCGGCCCCCTTTTCCTTCCTCCTCTCCCCTCTTTCCCCTTCTCCTACTCCAACAAGGAAGGAGGAGTCCTACTCGGTGGGAGTAGGACTCCCTTGGCGCGCCCTACTAGGCCGGCCGCCTCCCCTTGCTCCTTTATATACGGGGCGGGGGCACCTCTAAACACAACAACAATTGATCCCTTGGATCTCTTAGCCGTGTCGGTGCCCCCTCCACCATAATCCACCTCGATAATATCGTGGCGGTGCTTAGGCGAAGCCTGCGTCGATAGTACATCAAGATCGTCACCACGCCGTCGTCTTGTGGAACTCTCCTCGACACTCGGCTGGATCGGAGTTCGAGGGACGTCATCGAGCTGAACGTGTGCTAGAACTCAGAGGTGTCGTAGTTTCGGTGCTTGATCGGTCGGGCCGTGAAGACGTACGACTACATCAACCGCGTTGTTCTAACGCTTCCGCTTACGGTCTACGAGGGTACGTACCCAATACTCTCCCCTCTCGTTGCTATATCATCACCATGATCTTGCGTGTGCGTAGGAATTTTTTTGAAATTACTACGTTCCCCAACAGTGGTATCAGAGCCTAGGTTTATGCGTAGATGTCATATGCACGAGTAGAACACAAGTGAGTTGTGGGCGATATAAGTCATACTGCTTACCAGCATGTCATACTTTGGTTCGGCGGTATTGTGAGATGAAGCGGCCCGGACCGACATTACGCGTACGCTTACGCGAGACTGGTTTCACCGTTACGAGCACTCGTGCTTAAGGGTGGCTGGCGGGTGTCTGTCTCTCTCACTTTAGCTGAATCGAGTGTGGCTACGCCCGGTCCTTGCGAAGGTTAAAACAGCACTAACTTGACGAACTATCGTTGTGGTTTTTGATGCATAGGTAAGAACGGTTCTTGCTCAGCCCGTAGCAACCACGTAAAACTTGCAACAACAAAGTAGAGGACGTCTAACTTGTTTTTGCAGGGCATGTTGTGATGTGATATGGTCAAGACATGATGAGATATAAGTTGTTGTATGAGATGATCATGTTTTGTTGAAGTTATCGGCAACTGGCAGAAGCCCTATGGTTGTCTCTTTGTTGCATAAGATGCAAGTGCCAAATAATTGCTTTACTTTATCGCTATGCAATAGCAATAGTTGCAAGAGCAATACTTGGCGAGACGACCATGTGACGACACATTGATATAGATCAAGATGATGAAGATCATGGTGTCGTGCCGGTGACGATAGAGATCATGATAGTACTTTGGAGATGGAGATCAAAGGCTCAAGATGATCATGGCGATATCATGTCACATATTTTGATTGCATATGATGTTTATCTATTATACATCTTATTCTGTTTTGTTTGACGGTAGCATTTTAAGATGATCTCTCACTAAAATTATCAAGAAGTGTTCTCCCTGAGTATACACCGTTGCCAAAGTTCGTCGTGCCCAGACACCACGTGACGATCGGGTGTGATAAGCTCTACGTCCATCTACAACGGGTGCAAGCCAGTTTTGCACACGCAGAATACTCAGGTTAAACTTGACGAGCCTAGCATATGCAGATATGGCCTCGGAACACGGAGACTGAAAGGTCGAGTGTGAATCATATAGTAGATATGATCAACATAGTGATGTTCAGCATTGAAAACTACTCCATCTCACGTGATGATCGGTTATGGTTTAGTTGATTTGGATCACGTGATCACTTAGATGACTAGAGAGATGTCTGTCTAAGTGGGAGTTCTTAAGTAATATGATTAATTGAACTTAAATTTATCATGAATTTAGTCCTGGTAGCATTTTGCAAATTATGTTGTAGATCAATAGCTTGCGTTGTTGCTTTCATATGTTTATTTTGATATGTTCCTAGAGAAAATTGTGTTGAAAAATGTTAGTAGCAATGATGCGGATTCGATCCGTGATCTAAGGTTTATCCTCATTGCTGCACAGAAGAATTATGTCCTTAATGCACCGCTAGGTGACAGACCTATTGCAGAGCGGATCTGAAGTTATGAGCGTCGGCTAGCTCAAAATGATGACTACTTGATAGTTTAGTGCACCATGCTTAACGGCTTAGAATCGAGACTTCAAAGACGTTTTGAACGTCATGGACCATATGAGATGTTCTAGGAGTTGAAGTTAATATTTCCAGCAAATACCCGAGTTGAGAGATATGAAGTCTCCAACAAGTTCTATAGCTAAAAGATGGAGGAGAATCGCTCAACTAGTGAGCATGTGCTCGATATGCAGGTACTTCAATCGCTTGAATCAAGTGGGAGTTAATCTTCCAGATAAGATAGTGATTGACAGAATTCTCTATTCACCATCACTAAGTTACTAGAACTTCATGATGAACTATAGTATGCAAGGGATGACGAAAACGATTGCCGAACTCTTCGTGATATTGAAATCAACGAAGGTAGAAATCAAGAAAGAGCATCAAGTGTTGATGATTGACAAGACCACTAGTTTCAAGAGAAGGGAAAAGGGAAAGAAAGGGAACTTCAAGTGGAAAGACAAGCAAGTTGTCACTCCTGCGAAGAAACCCAAAGCTGGACCGTAGCCTAAAACTTAGTGTTTACACTGCAAAGGAAATGGTCACTAGAAGCGGAAATGCCCTGAATATTTGGTGGATAAGAAGGATGGCAAAGTGAACAAGGGTATATTTGATATACAGATTATTGATGTGTGCCTTACTAGTGTTTATAGTAGCCCCTGAGTATTTGATACTTGTTCGGTTGCTAAGATTAGTAACTCGAAACAGGAGTTACAGAATAAACAGAGACTAGTTGAAGGGAAAGTGACGATGAGTGTTAAAGGTAGTTCTAAGATTGATATGATCATCATCGCACACTCCCTATACTTTCGGGATTAGTGTTAAACCTAAATAAATGTTATTTGGCGTTTGCGTTAAGCATGAATATGATTAGATCATGTTTATTGCAATACGGTTATTCATTTAAAATCAGAGAATAATTGTTATTCTGTTTACATGAATAAAGCCTTCGATGGTTATACACCCAATGAAAATAGTTTGTTGGATCTCGATCGTAGTGATACACATATTCATAATATTGATGCCAAAAGATGCAAAGTTAATAATGATAGTGCAACTTATTTGTGGCACTGCCGTTTGGGTCATATCGGTGTAAAGCGCATGAAGAAACTCCATAAAGATGGATTTTCGGAATCACTTGGTTATGAATCATTTGATGCTTGCTAACCGTGCCTTTTGGGCAAGATGACTAAAACTCCGTTCTCCGGAACAATGGAACAAGCTACTGACTTATTGGAAATAATACATATCGATGTATGCGATCCAATGAGTGTTGATGCTCATGGCAAGTATCATTATTTTCTGACCTTCACAAGATGATTTGAGAAGATATGGGTATATCTACTTGATGAAACATAGGTCTGAAATAGTTGAATGGTTCAAAGAATTTCAGAGTGAAGTGGAAAATCATCGTAATAAGAAAAATAAAGTTTCTACGATCTGATCGTGGAGACGAATATTTGAGTTACGAGTTTGGTCTTCAATTAAAATAATGTGGAATAGTTTCACAGCTCACGCCACCTGGAACACCACAACGTTATGGTGTGTCCGAACGTCGTAACCGCACTTTATTTGATATAGTGCGATCTATGATGTCTCTTACTAATTTACCACTATTGTTTTGGGGTTATGCATTAGAGACAGCTGCATTCACATTAAAAGGGCACCATCTAAATCCGTTGAGACGACACCATATGAACTGTGGTTTAGTAAGAAACCCAAGTTGTCGTTTCTTAAAGTTTGGGGCTACGATGCTTATGTGAAAAAGTTTCATCCTGATAAGCTCAAACCCAAATCGGAGAAGTGCGTCTACATAGAATACCCAAAGGAAACTGTTGGGTACTCCTTCTATCACAGATCCGAAGGCAAAACATTTGTTGCTAAGAACGGATCCTTTCTAGAGAAGGAGTTTCTTTCGAAAGAAGTGAGTGGGAGGAAAGTAGAACTTGATGAGGTAACTGTACGTGCTCCCTTATTGGAAAGTAGTTCATCACAGAAATCATTTCCAGTGATTCCTACACCAATTAGTGAGGAAGTTAATGATGATGATCATGAAAATTCAGATCAAGTTGCTACCAAACCTCGTAGGTCTTCCAGAGTAAGATCCGCACTAGAGTGGTACGGTAATCATGTTCTGGAAGTCATGTTACTAGACCATGATGAACCTACAAACTATGAGGAAGCGATGATGAGCCCAGATTCCACGAAATGGCTTGAGGCCATAAAATCTGAGATGGGATCCATGTATGAGAACAAAGTGTGGACTTTGGTGGAGTTGCCCGATGATCGGCAAACCATATTGTATAAATGGATCTTCAAGAGGAAGACAGATGCTGATAGTAGTGTTACTATCTACAAAGGTCGACTTGTCGCAAAAAGGTTTTTGAAAAGTTCAAGATGTTGACTACGATGAGTTTTTTTCTCACTCGTATCGATGCTTAAAGTCTGTCCGAATCATGTTAGCAATTGCCACATTTTATGAAATCTGGCAAAAGGATGTCAAAACTGCATTCTTTAATGGATTTATTAAAGAAGAGTTGTATATGATGCAACCAGAAGGTTTTATAAATCCTAAAGATGCTAACAATGTGTGCAAGCTCCAGCAATCCATCTATGGACTGGTGCAAGCATCTCGGAGTTGGAATATACGCTTTGATGAGTTAATCAAAGCATATGATTTTATACAGACTTTTGGAGAAGCCTGTATTTACAAGTGAGTGGGAGCACTACAGCATTTCTGATAAGTATATGTGAATGACATGTTGTTGATCGGAAATAATGTAGAATTATTCTGCAAAGCATAAAGGAGTGTTTTGAAAGGAGTTTTTTTAAGAAAGACCTCGGTGAAGCTGCTTACACATTGAGCATCAAGATCTATATAGATAGATCAAGACGCTTGATAAGATTTTTCAATGAGTACATACCTTGATAAGTTTTTGAAATAGTTCGAAATGGAACAGTCAAAGAAAGAGTTCTTGCCTGTGTTGCAAAGGTGTGAAATTGAGTAAGACTCAAATCCCGACCACGGCAGAAAATAGAAAAGAGAATGAAAGTCATTCCCTATGCCTCAGTCATAGGTTCTATAAAGTATGCTATGCTATGTACCAGACCTATTGTATACCTTGCACTGAATTGGGCGATGGAGTACAATGGTGATCTAGGAGTAGATCACTGGACATTGGTCAAGAATATCCTTAGTGAGGACTAAGGAAATATTTCTCGATAATGGAAGTGATAAAAGAGCTCGTCGTAAAAAGTTACAATGGTGCAAGCTTTTACACCGATCCAGATGACTCTAAGTCTTAATCTGGATACATATTGAAAGTGGGAGCAATTAGCTAGAGTAGCTCCGTACAGAGCATTGTAGACATAAAATATTTGCAAAATACATACGGCTCTAAATGTGACAGACCTGTTGACTAAGCTTCTCTCACGAGCAAAACATGATCACACCTTAGTACTCTTTGGGTGTTAATCACATAAGCAATGTGAACTAGATTATTGACTCTAGTAAACCCTTTGGGTGTTGGTCACATGACAATGTGAACTATGGGTGTTAATCATATACAGATATGAATATTGGTGTTAAATCGCATGGTGATGTGAACTAGATTATTGACTCTAGTGCAAGTGGGAGACTGAAGGAAATATGCCCTAGAGGCAATAATAAAGTTATTATTTATTTCCTTATTTCATGATAAATGTTTATTATTCATGCTAGAATTGTATTAACCGGAAACATAATACATGTGTGAATACATAGACAAACATAGTGTCACTAGTATGCCTCTACTTGACTAGCTCGTTGAATCAAAGATGGTTAAGTTTCCTAGCCATAGACATGAGTTGTCATTTGATTAACGGGATCACATCATTAGGAGAATGATGTGATTGACATGACCCATTCCGTTAGCCTAGCACTTGATCGTTTAGTATGTTGCTATTGCTTTCTTCATGACTTATACATGTTCCTGTAACTATGAGATTATGCAACTCCCGTTTACTGGAGGAACACTTTGGGTGCTACCAAACGTCACAACTTAACTGGGTGATTATAAAGGAGTACTACAGGTGTCTCCAAAGGTACATGTTGGGTTGGCGTATTTCGAGATTAGGTTTTGTCACTCCGATTGTCGGAGAGGTATCTTTGGGCCCTCTCGGTAATGCACATCACTATAAGCCTTGCAAGCAATGTGACTAATGAGTTAGTTGCGGGATGATGCATTACATAACGAGTAAAGAGACTTGCCAGTAACGAGATTGAACTAAGTATTGGGATACCGACGATCTAATGTCGGGCAAGTAACATACCGATGACAAAGGGAACAACGTGTGTTGTTATGCGGTTTGACCGATAAAGATCTTCGTAGAATATGTGGGAGCCAATATGAGCATCCAGGTTCCGCTAATGGTTATTTACCACGAATAGTTCTAGGTCATGTCTACATTGTTCTCGAACCCGTAGGGTCCGCACGCTTAAGGTTTCGATGACAGTTATATTATGAGTTTATGAGTTTTGATGTACCGAAGGAGTTCGGAGTCCCGGATGAGATCGGGGACATGACGAGGAGTCTCGAAATGGTCGAGACGTAAAGATCGATATATTGGACGACTATATTCGGAGTTCGGAAAGGTTCCGAGTGATTCGGGTATTTTTCGGAGTACCGGAGAGTTACGGGAATTCGCCGGGGAGTATATGGGCCTTATTGGGCCATACGGGAATAGAGGAGAGAGACCGAAAGGAAGGAGGCACGCAGCCCCCCTCTAGTCCGAATTGGACAAGGGGTGCGGCCCCCTTTTCCTTCCTTCACTCCCCCTCTTTCCCCCTTCTCCTACTCCAACAAGGAAGGAGGGAGTCCTACTCCCGGTGGGAGTAGGACTCCCCTTGGCGCGCCCCTACTAGGCCGGCTGCCCCCTCCCCCCTTGCTCCTTTATATACGGGGGCAGGGGGGCACCTCTAGGCACAACAACAATTGATCCCTTGGATCTCTTAGCCGTGTGCGGTGCCCCCCTCCACCATAATCCACCTCGATAATATCGTAGCGGTGCTTAGGCGAAGCCCTGCGTCGGTAGTACATCAAGATCGTCACCACGCCGTCGTCTTGTGGAACTCTCCCTCGACACTCGGCTGGATCGGAGTTCGAGGGACGTCATCAAGCTGAACGTGTGCTAGAACTCGGAGGTGCCGTAGTTTCGGTGCTTGATCGGTCGGGCCGTGAAGACGTACGACTACATCAACCGCGTTGTTCTAATGCTTCCGCTTACGGTCTACGAGGGTACGTGGACAATACTCTCCCCTCTCGTTGCTATATCATCGCCATGATCTTGCGTGTGCGTAGGAATTTTTTTTTGAAATTACTACGTTCCCCAACAGCTCCTAGGGGGATAGATTGGTAGGAAAAGACAATCGCTCGTCCCCGACCGCCACTCATAAGGATGACAATCTAAGAACACCTCATATTTCAAATTTGTTACACAATGGTTACCATACATGCATGCTACGGGACTTGCCAACTTCAACACAAACATTCTTTAAATTCACAATTACCGAACTAGCATGACTCTAATATCACCACCTCCATATCTCAAAACAATTATCAAGTATCAAATTGATCATAGCATCCAATTCACTTCCTATGATAGTTTTTATTATACCCAACTTGGATGCCCATCATTCTAGGACCAATTTTATAACCATAGCAAATACCATGCTGTTCTAAAAGACTCTCAAAATAATATAAGTGAAGCATGAGAGATTAACAATTTCTACAAAATTAAGCCACCGCCGTGCTCTAAAAGATATAAGTGAAGTACTAGAGCAAAACTATTTAGCTCAAAAGATATAAATGAAGCACATAGAGTATTCTAATAAATTCTAATCAAGTGGGCTTCTCCCAAAGGTGTGTACAGCAAGGATGATTGTGGTAAACTAAAAATCAAAGACTAATATCATACAAGACGCTCCAAGCAAAACACATATCATGTGGCAAATAAATATATAGCTCCAAGTAAAGTTACCGATAGACAAAGACGAAAGAGGGGATGCCTTCCGGGGCATCCCCAAGCTTAGGCTTTTGGTTATCCTTGAATATCTTGGGGTGCCATGGGCATCCCCAAGCTTAGGCTCTTGCCACTCCTTATTCCATAGTCCATCAAATCTTTACCCAAAACTTGAAAACTTCACAACACAAAACTCAACAGGAAATCTCATAAGCTCCGTTAGTGCAAGAAAGAAAAACCACCACATAAGGTGCTGTTAGGGAACATAGTAATTTCAAAAAAATATCCTACGCACACGCAAGATCATGGTGATGCATAGCAACGAGAGGGGAGAGTGTTGTCCACGTACCCTCGTAGACCGAAAGCGGAAGCGTTAGAACAACGCAGTTGATGTAGTCGTACGTCTTCACGGCCCGACCGATCAAGCACCGAAAGCACGGCACCTCCGAGTTCTAGCACACGTTCAGCTCGATGACGTCCCTCGAACTCCGATCCAGCCGAGTGTCGAGGGAGAGTTCCGTCAGCACGAGGGCGTGGTGATGATGATGATGTTCTACCAACGCAGGGCTTCGCCTAAGCACCGCTACGATATTATCGAGGTGGAATAAAGTGGAGGGGGGCACTGCACACGGCAATAGATCTCAAGGATCAATTGGTGTTGTGTCTAGAGGTGCCCCTGCCCCCGTATATAAAGGAGCAAGGGAGAGGGGGCGGCTGGCCAGGTGGGGCGCACCAGGAGGAGTCCTACTCCCACCGGGAGTAGGACTCCCTCCTTTCCTTGTCCAACTAGGAGAGGGGGAAGGAAGGGAGAGAGGGGAGGAAGGAAAGGGGGCGCCCCCCCTCCTTGTCCTATTCAGACTAGAGGGGGAGGGCGGCGGACTGCCCTGGCCGCCCCTCCTCTTCTCCACTTTGGGCCCATGCGGCCCATTAACCCCCCGGGGGGTTCCGGTAACCCCCCGGTACTTTGGTATATATCCGATAACCCCCGGAACCATTCCGGTGTCTGAATATAGTCGTCCAATATATCAATCTTCATATCTTGACCATTTTGAGACTCCTTGTCATGTCCGTGATCACATCCGGGACTTCAAACTCTCTTCAGTACATCAAAACACATGAACTCATAATATAACTATCATCTAACTTTAAGCGTGCAGACTATATGGGTTAGAGAACTATGTAGACATGACCGAGACACGTCTCCGGTCAATAACCAATAGTGGAACCTGGATGCTCATATTGGCTCCTACATATTCTACGAAGATCTTTATCGGTCAAACCGCATAACAACATACGTTGCTCCCTTTGTCATCGGTATGTTACTTGCCCAAGATTTGATCATCGGTATCTCAATACCTAGTTCAATCTCGTTACCGGCAAGAATCTTTACTCATTATGTAATGCATCATTCTGTAACTAACTCATTAGCTACATTGCTTGCAAGGCTTATAATGATGTGCATTACCGAGAGGGCCCAGAGATACCTCTTTGACAATCGGAGTGACAAAACCTAATCTTGAAATACGCCAACTCAACATGTACCTTTGGAGACACCTATAGAGCTCCTTTACAATCACCCAGCTACGTTGTGATGTTTGGTAGCACACAAAGTGTTCCTCCGGTAAATGGGAGTTGCATAATCTCATAGTTGTAGGAACATGTATAAGTCATGAAGAAAGCAATAGCAACATACTAAACGATCAAGTGCTAAGCTAACGGAATGGGTGAAGTCAATCACATCATTCTCCTAATGATGTGATCCCGTTAATCAAATAACAACTGATGTTTATGGTCAGGAAACATAACCATCTTTGATCAACGAGCTAGTCTAGTAGATGCATACTAGTGACACTATGTTTGTCTATGTATTCACACATGTATTATGTTTCCGGTTAATACAATTCTAGCATGAATATTAAACATTTATCATGATATAAGGAAATAAATAATAACTTTATTATTGCCTCTAGGGCATATTTCCTTGATCTCCACTTGCACTAGAGTCAATAATCTAGATTACACAATAATGATTCTAACACCCATGGAGCCTTGGTGTTGATCATGTTTTGCTCGTGGAAGAGGCTTAGTCAATGGGTCGCAACATTCAGATCCGTATGTATCTTGCAAATCTCTATGTCTCCCACTTGGACTTGGTCCGGATGGGCCAAGCGTCTCTTGATGTGCTTGGTCCTCTTGTGAAATCTGGATTCCTTTGCCAAGGCAATTGCACCAGTATTGTCACAGAAGATCTTCATTGGTCTTGATGCACTAGGTATGACACCTAGATTGGATATGAACTCCTTCATCCAGACCCCTTCATTTGCTGCTTCCGAAGCAGCTATGTACTCCGCTTCAAATGTAGATCCCGCCATGACGCTTTGTTTAGAACTGCACCAACTGACAGCTCCACCATTCAATATAAACACGTATCCGATTTGCGATTTAGAATCGTCCGGATCAGTGTCAAAGCTTGCATCGACGTAACCATTTACGACTAGCTCTTTGTCACCTCCGTAAACAAGAAACATATCCTTAGTCCTTTTCAGGTATTTCAGGATATTCTTTACCGATGCCCAGTGATCTACTCCGGGATTACTTTGGTACCTCCCTGCTAAACTTATTGCTAAGCATACATCAGGTCTGGTACACAGCATTGCATACATGATAGAGCCTATGGCTGAAGCATAGGGAACATCTTTAATTTTCTCTCTATCTTTCTTTGTGGTCGGGCATTGAGTCGACTCAACTTCACACGTTATGTCTGAGGCAAGAACCCTTTCTTTGCTTGATTCATTTTGAACTTTTCAAAACTTTATCAAGGTATGTGCTTTGTGAAAGTCAATTAAGCATCTTGATCTATCTCTATAGATCTTGATGCCTAATATATAAGCACTTCACGAGGTCTTTCATTAAAAACTTTTATTCAAGTATCCTTTTATGCTATCCAGAAATTCTATATCATTTCCAATTAATAATATGCCGTCTACATATAATATCGAAATGCTCTGAGCTCCCACTCACTTTCTTGTAAATCTGAGGCTTCTCCAAAAGTGCATATAAAACCATATCTTTGATCACACTATCAAAGCGTTTATTCCAACTCCGAGAGGCTTGTACCAGTCCATAAATGGATCGCTGGAGCTTGCACACTTTGTTAGCACCTTTTGGATCGACAAAACCTTCTGGTTGCATCATATACAACTCTTCTTTCAGAAATCCATTCAGGAATGCAGTTTTGACATCCATTTGCCATATTTCATAATCGTAAAATGTGGCAATTGCTAACATGATCCGGACAGACTTAAGCATCGCTACGGGTGAGAAAGTCTCATCGTAGTCAACTCCTTGAACTTGTCGAAAACCTTTCGCAACAAGTCAAGCTTTGTAGACAGTTACATTACCATCAGCGTCAGTCTTCTTCTTGAAGATCCATTTATTCTTGATGGCTTGCCGATCATCGGGCAAGTCAACCAAAGTCCATACTTTGTTCTCATACATGGATCCCATCTCAGATTTCATGGCCTCAAGCCATTTTGCAGAATCTGGGCTCATCATTGCTTCCTCAAAGTTTGTAGGTTCGCCATGGTCAAGCAACATGACTTCCAGAATAGGATTACCGTACCACTCTGGTGCGGATCTTACTCTGGTTGACCTACCAGGTTCGGTAGTAACTTGATATGAAGTTTCATGATCAATATCATTAGCTTCCTCACTGATTGGTGTAGTTGTCACAGGAACCGGTTTCTGTGATGAACTACTTTCCAATAAGGGAGTGATACGTCTCCAATGTATCTATAATTTTTGATTGTTCCATGCTATTATATTACGCCTTTTGGATGTTTATGGGCTTTATTTTACACATTTATATCATTTTTGGGACTAACCTACTAACCGGAGGCCCGGCCCGTATTGCTGTTTTTTGCCTATTTGAGTATTTGAAGAAAAGGAATATCAAGCGGAGTCCAAACGGAATGAAACCTTCGGGAGCGTGATTTTTGGACCGAACGTGATCCAGAGGACTTGGAGTGCAATTCAAGAAGCAGCCGAGGCTCCCACGAGATAGGAGGCCCCCCCCGTAGGGCGCGCCCTCCTGTCTCGTGGGCCCCTCGGGCGTCCACCAATGTACTTCTTCCTCCTATATATACCTACATACCCCGAAAACATCCAGGGAGCAGACGAAACACAATTTCCACCACCGTAACCTTATGTATCCGTGAGATCCCATCTTGGAGCCTTCGCCGGCGTTCTGCCGGAGGGGGAATCGACCACGGAGGTCCTCTACATCAACATCCTTGCCCCTCCGATGAGTTGTGAGTAGTTTGCCATAGTCATACAGGTCCATAGTTATTAGCTAGATGGCTTCTTCTCCCTTTTTGGATCTCAATACAATGTTTTCCCCCTCTCTCGTGGAGATCTATTCGATGTAAACTCTTTTTGCGGTTTGTTTGTCGAGATCCGATGAATTGTGGGTTTATGATCAAGTTTGTCTATGAATAATGTTTGAATCTTCTCTGAATTATTTTATGTATGATTGAGTTATCTTTGCAAGTCTCTTCGAATTATCAGTTTGGTTTGGCATACTAGATTGATCTTTCTTGCCATGGGAGAAGTGCTTAGCTTTGGGTTCAATCTTGCGGTGTCCTTACCCGATGTGAAAGGGTTGCAAGGCACGTATTGTATTGTTGCCATCGAGGATAACAAGATGGGGTTTATATCATATTGCTTGACTTTATCCCTCTACATCATGTCATCTTGCTTAATCGTTACTCTGTTCTTATGAACTTAATACTCTAGATGAGGCGAGAGTCGGTCGATGTGTGGAGTAATAGTAGTAGATGCGAGGCGAGGAGTCGGTCTACTTGTTATGGACGTGATGCCTATATACATGATCATGCCTAGATAATCTCATAATTATTAAGCTTTTCTATCAATTGCTCGACGATAATTTGTTCACCCACCATAATACTTTGCTATCTTGAGAGAAGCCACTAGTGAAACCTATGGCCCCGGGTCTATCTCTTATCATATTTGCTTCCAATCTACTTTTATTTGCATCTTTACTTTTTGCATCTATATTATAAAATACCAAAAATATATTTATCTTATCTTACTATCTTTATTAGATCTCATTTTACATGAAGTGGCCGTGAAGGATTGACAACCCCTTTATCGCGTTGGTTGCGAGTTCTCGATTGTTTGTGTAGGTGCGTGGGACTTTTGAGGAGCATCCTCTTTGGATTGATACTGTGGTTCTCAAAAGCGAGGGAAATACTTACGCTACTATTGCTGCATCACCCTCTCCTCTTTGAGGAAAACCAGCATAAGCTCAAGGCGTAGCAGGGGAGCAGTCTGATTACCTCATCAAGTTCTACTTTCCTCCCACTCACTTCTTTTGAGAGAAATTCCTTCTCTAGAAAGGATCGAATTTAGCAATGAAGTCTTGCCTTGGATGTGTGATAGAAGGTGTATCCAATAGTCTCCTTTGGGTATCCTATGAAGACACATTTCTCCGATTTGGGTTCGAGCTTATCTGGTTGAAGTTTCTTCACATAAGCATCGCAGCCCCAAACTTTAAGAAATGACAACATTGGTTTCTTGCCAAACCACAATTCATAAGGCGTCATATCAACGGATTTTGATGGTGGCCTATTTAACCTGAATGCGGCCGTCTCTAAAGCATAACCCCAAAATGATAGCGGTAAATCAGTAAGAGACATCATAGATCGCACCATATCTAGTAAAGTACGATTACGACGTTTGGACACACCATTACGTTGTGGTGTTCCGGGTGGAGTGAGTTGTGAAACTATTCCGCATTGTTTCAAATGTAAACCAAACTCGTAACTCAAATATTCTCCTCCACGATCAGATCGTAGAAATTTTATTTTCTTGTTATGATGATTTTCCACTTCACTCTGAAATTCTTTGAACTTTTCAAATGTTTCATACTTGTGTTTCATCAAGTAGATATACCCATATCTTCTTAAATCATCTGTGAAGGTGAGGAAATAACGACACCCGCCGCGAGCCTCAATGTTCATTGGACCACATACATCAGTATGTATGATTTCCAACAAATCTGTTGCTCGCTCCATGCTACGTCTTGAGCTTGCGTTGGTTTTCCTTGAAGAGGAAAGGGTGATGCAGCAATAGTAGCGTAAGTATTTCCCTCAGTTTTTGAGAACCCATGTATCAATCCAGTAGGAGGCTCCTCAAAAGTCCCACGCACCTACACAAACAAACAAAGAACTCACAACCAACGCAATAAAGGGGTTGTCAATCCCTTCACGGCCACTTGCGAAAGTGAGATCTAATAGAGATAGTATGATAAGATAAATATTTTTTGGTATTTTATAATATAGATGCAAAAAGTAAAGATGCAAATAAAAGTAGATTGGAAGCAAAGATGATAAGAGATAGACCCGAGGGCCATAGGTTTCACTAGAGGCTTCTCTCGAGATAGCATAAGTATTACGGTGGGTGAACAAATTACTGTTGAGCAATTGATAGAAAAGCGAATAATTATGAGATTATCTAGGCATGATCATGTATATAGGCATCACGTCCGCAACAAGTAGACCGACTCCTGCCTGCATCTACTACTATTACTCCACACGTCAACCGACTCCTGCCTGCATCTAGAGTATTAAGTTCATATAGAACAGAGTAACGCATTAAGCAAGATGACATGATGTAGAGGGATAAACTCATGCAATATGATATAAACCCCATCTTTTTATCCTCGATGGCAACAATACAATACGTGCCTTGCAACCCTTTACATCCTTTGGGTAAGGACACTGCAAGATTTAACCCAAAGCTAAGCACTTCTCCCATGGCAAGAAAGATCAATCTAGTAGGCCAAACCAAACTGATAATTCGAAGAGACTTGCAAAGATAACTCAATCATAGATAAAAGAATTCAGAGGAGATTCAAATACTTCTCATAGATAAACTTGATCATAAACCCACAATTCATCGGATCTCGACAAACACACCGCAAAAAGAGTTTACATCGGATAGATCTCCACAAGAGAGGGGGAGAACATTGTATTGAGATCCAAAAAGAGAGAAGAAGCCATCTAGCTAATAACTATGGACCCGAAGGTCTGTGGTAAACTACTCACAACTCATCGGAGGGGCAAGGATGTTGATGTAGAAGCCCTCCGTGGTCGATTCCCCCTCTGGCGGAGCGCCGACGGAGGCTCCAAGATGGGATCTCGCGGATACAGAAGGTTACGGCGGTGGAAATTGTGTTTTGGTGGCTTCCTGGATGTTTTCGGGGTACGCAGGCTTATATAGGAGGAAGAAGTACGTTGGTGGCCGCTCGAGGGGCCCACGAGACAGGGGGCGCGCCCTACAGGGGGGCACACCCTCCTATCTCGTGGAGGCCTCGGCTGCTTCTTGACTTGCACTCCAAGTCCTCTGGATCACTTTCATTCCAAAAATCACGCTCCCGAAGGTTTCATTCCGTTTGGACTCCGTTTGATATTCCTTTTCTTCGAAATATTGAAATAGGCAAAAAAACAGCAATACAGAGTGGGCCTCCGGTTAGTAGGTTAGTCCCAAAAATGATATAAATGTGTAAAATAAAGCCCATAAACATCCAAAAGGGGTAATATAATAGCATGGAACAATCAAAAATTATAGATACGTTGGAGACGTATCAAGCATCCCCAAGCTTAATTCTTGCTCGTCCTCGAGTAGGTAAATGATAAAAAAGAAATTTTTGATGTGGATTGCTACCTAGCATAATTCTCAATGTAATTTTCTTTATTGT
This sequence comes from Aegilops speltoides, assembly GCA_021437245.1. Lineage (NCBI taxonomy): Eukaryota > Viridiplantae > Streptophyta > Magnoliopsida > Poales > Poaceae > Aegilops > Aegilops speltoides. The sequence goes on from JAHHZJ010000413.1 coordinate 42,344, forward strand.
GGCATGAATGTTCAGATCCAAATGATACGAAATAAAATTTCATATTAGCATGAAAATTGTGATACTTCAAGCATACTAATCAAAGTAATCTTGTCTTCTCAAAATAACATGGCCAAAGAAAGTTATCCCTACAAAATCATATAGTCTGACTGTTGCTCTATCTTCATCACACAAAGTATTTAATCATGCACAACCCCGATGACAAGCCAAGCAATTGTTTCATGCTTTAATAATCTCAAACTCTTTCAACTTTCACCAATACATGAGGTGAGCCATGGACATAACACTATATGTGGAGTAGAATGGTGGTTGTGGAGAAGATAAAAAGGAGAAGATAGTCTCACATCAACTAGGCGTATCAACGAGCTATGGAGATGCCCATTAATAGACATCAATGCGAGTGAGTAGGGATTGCCATGCAACGGATGCACTAGAGCTATAAATATATGAAAGCTCAACAAAAGAAACTAAGTGGGTGTGCATCCAACTTGCTTGCTCACGAAGACCTAGGGCATTTTGAGGAAGCCCATCATTGGAATATACAAGCGAAGTTCTATAATGAAAAATTCCCACTAGTATATGAAAGTGACAACATATGAGACTCTCTATCATGAAGATCATGGTGCTACTTTGAAGCACAAGTGTGTAAAAAGAGATAGTAGCATTGTCCCTTCTCTCTTTTTCTCTCATTTTATTTATTTTTCTTCTTCTTTTTTCCTTTTTTTTGCTTTGGCCTTCTTCTTTTTTTCTTTTTGGCCTCTTTTTTTTCTTTTTCTCTTTTTTTTTTCTTTTTGTAAAGTCCGAAGTCTCATCCCGACTTGTGGGGGAATCATAGTCTTCATCATCCTTTCCTCACTAGGACAATGCTCTAATAATGAAGATCATCACACTTTTATGGATTTACAACTCAAGAATTACAACTCAAAGCTAGAACAAGATATGACTCTATATGAATGCCTCCGTGATGTCTTAGGATATGCAATGAATCAAGAGCGACATGTATGAAAATTATGAAGGTGGCCTTGCCAAAAATACGATGTCAACTACATGATCATGCAAAGAGCAATATGACAAAAGTAATGCGTGTCATATGAACGGAACGGTGGAAAGTTGCATGGCAATATATCTTGGAATGGCTATGGAAATGCTATAATAGGTAGGTATGGTGGCTGTTTTGAGGAAGGTATATGGTGGGTTTATGATACCAGCGAAAGTTGCGCGACACAAGAGAGGCTAGCAATGATGGAAGGGTGAGGTGCGTATAATCCATGGACTCAACATTAGTCAAAAGAACTCATATACTTATTGCAAAAATCTAGAAGTCATCAAAAACCATAGCACTACGCGCATGCTCCTAGGGGGATAGATTGGTAGGAAAAGACCATCGCTCGTCCCCGACCGCCACTCATAAGGAAGACAATCAATAAATAAAATTGTGCTGCAACTTCATCACAAAGCGGTTCACCATACGTGCATGCTACGGGAATCACAACCCTTAACGCAAGTATTTTTCATAATCACCTCAACTAGCATGACTCTAATATCACTACCTCCATATCTCAAAACAATTATCAAGCATCATATTGATCATAGCATCCAATTCTTTTTCTATGATAGTTTTTATTATACCCAACTTGGATGCTCATCATTCTAAGACCAACTTTGTAACCATAGCAAATACCATGCTGTTCTAAAAGACTCTCAAAAAGATATAAGTGAAGCATGAGAGACTAGCAATTTCTTCAAAATTAAGTCACCACAGTGCTCTAAAAGATATAAGTGAAGCACTAGAGCAAAACTATCAAGCTCAAAAGATATAAGTGAAGCACATAGAGTATTCTAGCAAATTGTAATCAAGTAGGCTTCTCCCAAAAGGTGTGTACAGCAAGGATGATTGTTGTAAACTAAAAATCAAAAACTAATATAATACACGACGCTCCAAGCAAAACACATATCATGTGGCGAATAAAAATATAGCTCCAAGTAAAGTTACCAATGAACGAAGACGAAAGAGGGGATGCCTTCCCGGGGCATCCCCAAGCTTAGGCTTTTGGCTATCCTTGAATATCTTGGGGTGCCATGGGCATCCCCGAGCTTATCCTCTTGCCACTTGAGGGAGTCCTGGATTAGGGGGTGTCCGGATAGCCGAACTATCACCTTTGGCCGAACTCCTGGACTATGAAGATACAAGATTGAAGACTTCATCCCGTGTCCGGATGGGACTTTCCTTGGCGTGGAAGGCAAGCTTGGCGATACGGATATGTAGATCTCCTACCATTGTAACCGACTCTGTGTAACCCTAACCCTCTGCGGTGCCTATATAAACCGGAGGGTTTTAGTCCATAGGACGAACAACAATCATACCATAGGCTAGCTTCTAGGGTTTAGCCTCTCTGATCTCATGGTAGATCTACTCTTGTACTACCCATATCATCAATATTAATCAAGCAGGAGTAGGGTTTTACCTCCATCGAGAGGGCCGAACACAGGTAAAAACATCGTGCCTTGTCTCCGTTACCATCCGCTTAGGCGCACATTCGGGACCCCCTACCGAGATCCGCGGTTTGACACCGACATTGGTGCTTTCATTGAGAGTTCCTCTGTGTCGTCATCTTTAGGCCCGATGGCTCCTCCAATCATCAACAACGATGCGGTCCAGGGTGAGACTTTTCTCCCCGGACAGATCTTCGTATTTGGCGGCTTTGCACTACGGGCCAATTCGCTTGGCCATCTGGAGCAGATTGAAAGCTACGCCCCTAGCCATCAGGTCAGATTTGGAAGTTTGAACTATACGGCTGACGTCCAAGGAGACTTGATCTTCAACGGGTTCGAGCCACAACCGAGCGCGCCGCACTGTCACGATGGGCATGATCTAGCTCGCGCGAGCGATTGCCACAGGGGCCGCACTAGTGCCGCTTGACCCTTAGTTGGAGCCGATTGCACCGATCGAGGGCGGGTGGTGGACTCCGCCTCGGGGCGCGATCTTCTGGCGATTGAGCCGAACACCAACCCTGTCCTTTGCGAAGCTCATGACTCCAAAGTGCCGGACTCCTCTCCGGACTCCGAACCTTCCGCGCCCCTCCCAATCGAATCCGATTGGGCGCCAATCATGGAGTTCACCACCACGGACATCTTTCAGCACTCGCCCTTTGGCGACATCCTGAATTAACTAAAGTCTCTCTCTCTCTATCAGGAGAGCCCTGGTCGGACTATGGTTAGCAAGGTTGGGATGCGGACGATGAAGAAATTCGACTCCCACCCACCACCCACTTTGTAGCCACTGTCGAAAGTTTAAACGACGTGCTCGACTTCGACTCCGAAGACATCGGCGGTATGGACGACGATGTAGGAGACAAACATGAACCAGCACCTATAGGGCACTGGACAGCCACCTCATCTCACGATGTATACATGGTGGACACACCTAAAGGAAGCGACGACGAGGAACAACGGGACGCCACGAGGGATTATTCCCTCGAAAAGCAGTCAAAACAGCGACGTAAGCGCCGCTCAAAGTCCTGCCTCGACAAAGACAGCAGCCATACAGACCCAGCCATAGAGCAGGGCGAACCGATGGACGACGAACATGCTATCGAGCAACCGTCCGAACAGGACAATCTGGATAAACAACCCGTCCCCGGCGAAGATAACAGTTCGGACGATCTCACGCCGGACAAGTTCTTTGGAGCGAAGAACCTCCACAAAAGGCTAAATCGCCCGCTGCGCGTAGCTGAAAAAGCAGAAGCGGAAGCTCAAAACAGCGGAAGATGCGCTCAGAATCAGATGGAGCAAAGTACTCAACACCGCAGACAAATACGGCGATAGTCGCCGTACAAAGAGCTACCCGAAGCGAAAACTACTGCCCGAATTTGATGAGGAGGCCGTAGAGCCCCCGCAATCAAAGAACAAAGAGACCACCCGGTCGGATAGACGACCCCATGGCAAACATACAGCGGCAAACGGCGCCGCACACAAGCCGGCACACGATCCGCACATGGATTCGCATCAAAAAGATGGCCCAGTTAGATCTATCTACGGGCCATGAAAGCAAGCTGTAGTAAGCAATGGAACACATCAAGTATCCGAATATTATGGTACACCTAAATATAGGGGTGCTGCACACCCCCTATGTTTCACCGATGAGGTTCTGGATTATGAATTTCCAGCGGGCATACGACGGAACAATAGACCCTGGAGTCTGGATCGAGGATTACATCCTCCACATACACATGGCTAGAGGAGATGACCTCCACGACATAAAATACTTACCCCTCAAGCTCAAAGGGCCAGCCCGGCATTGGCTCAAAAGCCTCCCTGGAAACACCATTGGAAGTTGGGAAGAGCTCGAGGATGCTTTTCGGGCAAATTTTCAAGGGACCTATGTACGACCTTCGGATGCAGACGATTTAAGTCACATAACTCAACAACCCGGAGAGTCAGCCCGAAAATTCTGGAACAGATTCCTTACTAAAAAGAACCAAATAGTCGACTGTCCGGACGCCAAAGCCTTAGCAGCTTTCAAACACAACATCCGAGACGAATGGCTCGCCAGATACCTCGGCCAAGAAAAGCCAAGAACAATGGCCGCATCAACAAGCCTCATGACCCGCTTTTGCGCGGGAGAGGATAGCTGGCTGGCAAGATGCAGCACCAGCGACCCAAGTACATCCGAAGTCAGGGATGGAAACGGGAAACCGCGACCCAGCAAGGACCAGCGCCGGAGCAAGGGAAATAGCCCGAAGAGCATGGCAGTCAACGCCGGATTCAAAAGCTCACGGCAGAATCATAAAAAACTGCCCCTTAAGGATAACAGGGACGAGCTATCTAACTTAAACAAAATCTTGGACAAGATATGCCAAATCCACAGTACTCCCGGGAAGCCCGCAAACCATACCCATAGAGATTATTGGGTCTTCAAGCAGTCCGGAAAACTCAACGCCGAACACAAGGGGCTCGACACACCAAGCGAGGACGATGACAAACCCCACAAGCAGAGCACCGAAAAACAAAAGAATTTCCCACAAGAAGTCAAAATAGTAAACTCACTTTATGTGACAAAAGGGAAAAACAGATTGGCGCCCATAGAGATACACGCCATACGGCCTATCCCAGAGGAGTCCCGCCACTGGTTGTTAAAACCAATCACTTTCGACCATCAGGACTACTCTAGAAGTATAAGGAATGCAGGATGGACTGCCTTGATATTAGATCCGATAATAGATGGACTCCAATTTACACAAGTCCTAATGGACGGCGGCAGTGATCTAAACCTGCTATATCAGGACACAATCCGCAAAATGGGGATAGACCCAACCAAAATTCGCCATAGCAACACTTCCTTTCAAGGGGTAATGTCAGGCCCATATGCCCATTGTACGGGCTCTCTACTGCTGGAAGTTGTGTTCGGCTCACCCGGCAACTTCCGCCGTGAAAAGTTAACCTTCCACCTCGCCCCATTCACAAGTAGCTACCAAGCACTACTGGGACGCGAAACTTTTGTCCGCTTTAACGCAATACCGCATTATGCATCCCTTACACTAAAATGCCGGTCATGAGGCATCATCTCCTTAAAGGAAATACCGAGTGTTCCTCGAGCGCGGAAGATTGTGTGACTGCCTTGACAGCCACACACTAAACCGGCTTCACCAATCAAAGCACCTAAATAGGTCGTTCAGACCCCGGACACAGCTAGACAAGTCCGGCGTAAACATACAAGGGCTTACTAGCCGCATACCCCTTTACAAGGGGCTTCGCGCATGTACAACAAGAGACAATAAAGCTCAATTTTATTCATTTTTTTGAATCATACTTTGCTTATTTAACATAACGTACACTTTCGCACCATCTTTTTCAACTAAGTTCCTCTCTTTTACAGATGAACACCGTGCTACACCCGTCCAGGATACGGCACAACGGAGACACAGGCGCAGACGTGTAGTAGGGACCCGTGACAAGGATTCTTTTCAGATTAAGACCCTGCGTAAACCTTTTTTACTGTCTCTTGTTGATACACATCCCCTGGTTTCTTGCTATAACCGAAGAGGAGGCTGGCGTTTTGGCATGGGCCACGTCAGAATTTTGCACGTACCTGGACACCAGGGGCTTATTACCAAGGGCGTTGTTCGGCCCGTTTTCATAAAGACCGAATACCTTAGGGAGTGTTCGGCGTCTCGAGTTAGGCCTTATATGCATCAGCTCCGAATCATGTCTTTGGTCAAATGTTGGGTTTGCCCGGCTCCTGTGTTTTGCTGCCTTACGTTCCGCTCTATCGGCTAACACGGCACCAGGAGAACTACTGCGATTGTGCCTCGGTTCGTCCAGGCGAGCACCTCAGTAGAGAAAGCCAAAAACTGACTGTCATGATATAGCATGAGACTGGTCAACCACTCGATGACCCGTCGGAATCTTTAGAATTCCTCCGCATTAATGAAGGGCCATTTCCCGGTCAGGCACATACGTGCCCCGAATTCGGGTGAGCGCGGTGCCCCTAGGGGCTATATAGTATCCCCACTGTCAAACTCCTATGGCTAAGTGAAAGTGATAAAGCATTATAGTCCGGTTCCCTAGTTTGCCGCGCTATCACCTCCTTTATTGGACCAAGACGTTGGATCAAGTGTGAAAATGCGCTTTCTGCAAACACCCCCACATTATATGCGTAATGTGAAGCGAACTGCCATCTTTCGAGTTATATACACATATACATTAACGGCCGCACAAGAGGTATTTTAATTCTTGAAGGCACAAGTATAAAAAGCTTTTATATCTCATCGAAACATTGTTTCACAATAATACATGTTATTAGAACATAATATCCTTCGAGCACTGCGTCTCTATTAAACGAGCGCCCTGTAGAACTTCCTGAAAATAGTGCTCGACAGGTACTCGGCTTCCGTCCGAATCTTGGGATGCAACATCGGTGGCCTTCATCTCCGCCCAGTATGTCTTGACACGGGCAAGAGCCATTCGTGCACCCTCTATGCATGCCGACATCCTCATTGCATTGATATGCGGCACCGCACCAAGGAACTACTGCACCAAGCCAAAATAACTCTTCGGCTCAGGCCTTTTTGGCCACAAAGGACTCACGACATCCTTCATGGCAAGTCCGGATAACCTATTCAGCTCCGCCCATTCGGCCAAGCGATCGGTTAATGGAAGTGGGCGCTCTGGATTATGGCACTACGACCAAAAAACCTTTTCCATTTCGTGATCCTTTTGATCTCAGAAGTGTTCGGCCGCATCCGCGGCACTTGCCGCCAAGTCCAGATAAGCATCCTCCGCACTCCACAGCCGGTCCAACTGAGCATATTTAGGATCCATGAATTTCCTCCGCGGCAGAAAGGGCTTTCCAGCCGCGATATCTCCGGCCTGACGCAGCTCCTCCTTCATAGCTCGCATCGCAGAGCGAGCATCCTTGGCCTCGGTGGTGGCCTTCTTCAGGTCCTCTTGTACCGCTCGGTCTTCTTTTTCAAGAAGCTTGCAGCGGTCGGCAGCATTCTTCAAACTTCACGGCCATCTCGGCCATTTCCTTCCTGCTTCGGCAGTGAGCAGCCTGTTCGGCTTTTAGCTCTTCGGCCACCTTTAAGGCAGACGCATCACTCTTTCTGGCCTGCTCCTTGGCTCGGGCGAGCTCCGCCCGAAGGTTCTCCATGGCAGCGGCACCATCTGCATCAAGCATACATGTTGTAAGGCACGGGCATCAAGCTCCCTTACCAGTGTCCGCGGAGAAATTGCATACCTTGTGACTCGTCAAGTCGCTTATTGACAAGCGCAATGTCGGCATCCGCCACGTCAAGTTGCCGCTTTAGTTTGGCAAATTCATCAGTCCGGCTAGCCACCGGACCCTTCGCCACCTACATAGGAAGGGCGACATATTATACCTGGGATTATGTCCTCGGCATGTTGTCATTTTTTGACAACACACCGAGCCTCAGGGGCTACTATCTACACAGGCCGCATTTTATATGCGGAACTGTCAGAAGGTACATCATTTTGCGTACCTCAAAACCTGTCAATAAACTTCTGACGGCTTCGTGCACACCGCTCTCAGCGGATGAAATCCTTTCAATCACCATACCCATTAACGCACGGTGATCTTCTGAGATAGACGCTCGCCTGAGCAGATCCTACAGCTCCTCCGACCGTACACCAGGTGGTGCCGGATTGGTTGGCCTTTTTCGAAGGCTGGACGCGGAGGGCTTTGGGGGGACATACGACTGCCTTCCGGCCCAGCCGGACTAGGAGAAACCCTCCGCGACGACACCTCAGGGTCTTCCGCCTTCCAAGATGTTACGGCAAGGGGAGGCGTTTCGCTCTCTATCATCTCCGGACGAAGATCCCCCGAAGATGAGCTCTGCTGAGAAGGGCTGAGATCCAAACTACAAGGTAAAATTTCGGTTATCTTCATCAGAAATAAGGTAGGGATATCCTTTATTTTAAAAAAAACTCCCCTTTTTACTCACGGCTCGGTGGAGGGATGATCCCCTTGGGGGCACAATGCGGCCGAGGCATCTCTCGGCGCAGGACCCTCTGACGAAGATTTCTTCCCCCGCTTTGAGACTATGGTCTCCGGGTCTTCAGAGGCGGTCCTCTTCTTCCCTTGTATGGAGGGATTCTCGATCACTCCGTTCCTGACAGCCTCCTTCGCGGAGGCGGTAGCTTCCTTGTTCCCCCCTTCACCTTCTTCCAAAGGCGCAACCTCCAGCATCCTGGTTAACACGGGATCCGGCATGGTCTCAGGGAGGGGGGCCGGACACCTGATTAACTTTGCTTTCTCTATCCACTCCCTGTTCAAGGGACAACTCTTTTGAGGGCAAATTCATGATAAATATGGGATAGCGTGTAAAGTGCAGGGCTACTTACTTGAGTATCTGGGCGATTGCAGCTCAGACCTGCGTCCTCGGTCAAGTCCGGACACATCGCTAGTGATCCGAAGAAAAGCTTATACATCTCCACGGGCGTTGCGCCCATAAAATGTTGGAGAGCTCGTGGTCCCTCCGGGTTAAATTCCGACAGGCGGAGGGGGCGACATTTGCATGGCAGGGTGCGACGAATCAGCATGACCTACGCTACTACGACCAGAGTGATCTCTCTCTCTAGGAGGTCTTGAATGCGGCCCTGCAACAAGGGCACGTCCTTGGACGGACCCAGTCAAGTCCTTTATTGACCCATGATGCCAGCCGCGGTGGAGGACCCGAGCGAAAGGCAGGTGGCGCCACCCATTTGGTGCCCCTGGGAGCTGTGATATAAAACCATTATTGTTGCCATAGGCTGGGCTCCTCTTGGAAAGAGCCCTCGGGCCACGGAGCATCAGCATTCCTGCTTATAACAGCCCCTCCGCACTCTGCATGCTGCCCCTTGATCATCTTTGGCTCCACTTTGAAGGTCTTGAGCCACAATCCGAAGTGAGGGGTAATGCGGAGGAAGGCTTCACATACGACAATGAACGATGAGATGTGGAGGATGGACTCCGGATCCAAGTCGTGAAATTCCAACCCATAATAAAACATGAGCCCCCTCACGAAGGGGTCCGTCTGGAAGCCTAGCCCTCGAAGGAAGTGAGACGCGAACACCACGCTTTCACCAGGCTTGGGAGTGGGAATAACCTGCCCTTGGGCAGGCAACCTATGCGAAATTTTGCCGGTTAGATACCTGGCATCTCTTAGCTTTAGCACGTCTTCTTCCGTAAGGGAGGAAGGCATCCACCGGCCTTGCAGGTCGGGGCCGGACATCATCGAAGGTCCGAAGCGCCTGAATCTAGAGCTCTGTGTGTTGGAACTCGAGGCGAGGGGCGGATTTGATTGAGATTAAAAGAAAAGAGTGGAGCCTTGGTCTCTTTATAAAGAGGTTGAATACCAAGAGCCTTCCCCGTGACCGTTCGGGACTCGCCTTCGATAGAGGAGACGTGCCAATGGGCACGACTGGGTTACCCGCGCCCGTATTAATGAAAATCCCGGAATAAGGGGACACGATCTCTGCTTTGACAAGACGTGCCAAGGAAACCGCCTCGCTAAATGCGCTGAGGTGGGACAGTAAAAACGATTCGAATAAAGGCTTGGCCATGGTGTGATGTCACGCCACGAAATACATCAGCAGATTGAATTTGTGTAAATATTATTCTCTCTATGGTGGTATGTGGAACTTATTTTGCAGAGTCGGACACTATCCTTGTGTTCAAAATCTTCTATGAAGTATTCGGAGGAGGAACCCGCCTTGCAATGCCGAAGACAATATGCGCGCCGGACTCGTCGTCATTGAAGCCTGGTTCAGGGGCTCTTGAGGAGTCTGGATTAGGGGTGTCCGGATAGCGAACTATCACCTTTGGCGGACTCTGGACTATGACGATACAAGATTGAAGACTTAGCCCGTGTCCGGATGGGACTTTCCTTGGCATGGAAGGCAAGCTTGGCGTCACGGATATGTAGATCTCCTACCATTGTATCCGACTCTGTGTAACCCTAACCCTCTTGGTGCCTATATAAACCGGAGGGTTTTAGTCCATAGGACGAACAACAATCATACCATAGGCTAGCTTCTAGGGTTTAGCCTCTCGATCTCGTGGTAGATCTACTCTTGTACTACCCATATCATCAATATTAATCAAGCAGAGTAGGATTTTACCTCCATCGAGAGGGCCCGAACACAGGTAAAACATCGTGCCCTTGTCTCTGTTACCATCCGCCTAGGCGCACAGTTAGGGACCCCTACCGAGATCCGCGGTTTGACACCGACACCACTCCTTATTCCATAGTCCATAAAAGCTTTACCCAAAACTTGGAAACTTCACAACACAAAACTCAACAGGAAATCTTATAAGCTTCGTTAGTGAAAGAAAACAAAACCACCACATAAGGTACTGTAATTAACTCATTCTTTATTTATTTTTGTGTTAAACCTAATGTATTCCAAATTCTCTATGGTTTATAAACTATTTTACTAGCCATAGATGCATCAAAATAAGCAAACAACACACGAAAAACAAAATCTGACAAAAACAGAACAGTATGTAGCAATCTGTAACTAACGCAAACTTCTGGAACTCTAAAAGTCCTACCAACATAGGAAGTCCTGGACAATTTGTCTATTGATCAGCAGCAAAAATAATCAATGCAAAAACACGTTTCTGTGATTTAACAAAACTAAATTCTTGTGTGCAAAGTTTCTGTTTTTTAGCAGAATCAAATCAACTGTCATCATAGGTTATCCTATAGGTTCTACTTGGCACAAACACTAATTAAAAGATAAAAACACATCTAAACAGAAGGTAGATGCAAGATTTATTACTAAACAGGAACAAAAACAAAAAACACAAATAAAATTGGGTTGCCTCCCAACTAGCACTATCGTTTAACGCCCCTAGCTAGGCATAAAAGCGAAGATAGATCTAAGTAGTGCCATCTTTGGCACTAAATTCATAAGTAGCTCGCATGATTGATTCATAAGGTAATTCGTCTTTCTTTCTTGGAAATTGCTCCATGCCTTTTTTAATGGAAATTGGAATCTAATATTCCCTTCCTTCATATCAATAATTGCGCCAATCGTTCTAAGGAAAGGTCTACCAAGAATAATAGGGCAAGAAAGATTGCAATCTATATCAAGAACGATAAAATCTACGGGCACCAAATTTCTATTTGCAACAATGAGAACATCATTGATCCTTCCCATTGGCTTTTTAATGGTGGAATCCGCAAGGTGCAAATTTAAAGAGCAATCATCAAGATCATGGAAACCTAGAATATCACATAAAGTTTTCGGAATTATGGAAACACTAGCACCCAAATCACACATAGCAAAACACTCATGATCTTTAATTCTAATCTTTATAGTAGGTTCCCACTCATCATTAAGTTTTCTAGGTATAGAAACTTCCAAATTAAGTTTTTCATTATAAGATTGCATCAAGGCATCAAGGATATGTTTGGTAAAAGCTTTATTTTGACTATAAGCATGAGGAGAATTAACAACGGATTGCAACAAGGAAATACAACCTTCTAAAGAACAACTATCATAATCAAATTCCTTGAAATCCGAGATAGTGGGTTCAATGCTATTTAAAGTCATGACCTCTCCAATCCCACTTTTACCAAATTTAGCATCAAGATCTAAAGACTCCAAATTCTTGGGACGCCTTCTAGGCGAAGTTGACTCATCATCAGTCCCATAATTATCAAGATTCATATTGCAAAACAAAGATCTAATAGGAGATGCATCAATAACTTTAAGATCTTTATCATTATTTTCATGGAAACTAGAAGAACACGCTTTTATAAAGCTATCTTTCTTAGCACGCAATCTAGCGGCTCATTCTTTGCACTCATCAATGGAAATTCTCATTACTTTGAGAGACTCATTGATATCATGCTTAGGAGAAGAAGATCTAAGTTTAAGAGAATCAACATCAAGCGAAAGTCTATCAACGTTCCTAGCCAAATCATCAACTTTGAGCAATTTTTCTTCAAGCAAGGCATTAAAATTCTTTTGAGAAATCAGAAATTCTTTCACACTATTCTCAAAATCAGAGGGCATCTTATTAAAATTACCATAAGAATTATTGTAGGAGTTTCCATAATTATTAGAGGAATTACTAGGGAACGGTCTAGCATTAAAGTTTCCTCTATAAGCATTGTTTCCAAAACTATTCCTACCAACAAAATTCACATCCATATATTCATTATTATTCTCAATCAAAGTAGACAAAGTCATATCATTGGGATCAAGAGGAGTATTCTTAGTAGCAAACAATTTCATAAGTTCATCCATCTTTCCACTCAAAACATTGATTTCTTCTATAGCATGCACTTTTTTACTAGAAGATCTTTCGGTGTGCCATTGAGAATAATTAGCCATAATATTATCAAGAAGTTTTGTAGCATCTCCCAACGTGATTTCCATAAACGTGCCTCCCGCGGCCGAATCTAAGAGATTTCTAGAAGCAAAGTTCAAACCGGCATAAAAAAATTGTATGATCATCCATAAATTCAAACCATGAGTAGGGCAATTGCGAATCATCAATTTCATTCTTTCCCAAGATTGGGCAACATGATCATGATCAAGTTGTTTTAAATTCATAATATCGTTTCTAAGAGTGATAATCTTAGCGGGAGGAAAATACTTAGAGATAAAAGCATCTTTGCACTTGTTCCAAGAATCAATACTATTTTTAGGCAAAGATGAAAACCAAACTTTAGCATGATCTCTAAGTGAAAACGGAAATAACTTCAATTTAACAATATTGTTATCCGTATCTTTCTTCTTTTGCATATCACACAAATCAACAAAGTTGTTTAGATGAGTAGCGGCATCTTCACTAGGAAGGCCGGCGAATTGATCTTTCATAACAAGATTCAGCAAAGTAGTATTGATTTCACATGACTCAACATCATTAAGAGGAGCCATCGGAGTACTAAGGAAATCATTATTATTGGTATTCGAGAAATCACACAATTTGGTATTATCTTGCGCCATGGCAACAAGTAATCCAACACACAAGCAAACAGAAAAAGGGAAGCAAAAGAGAGAGAGGAGGAGATTGGGAAAGAGAGGGCGAATAAAATGGCAAGGGTGAAGTGGGGGAGAGGAAAACGAGAGGCAAATGGTAAATAATGTAAATGCGAGGGAGATGAGTTTGTGATGGGTACTTGGTATGTATTGACTTGAGCCAAGACCTCCCCGGCAATGGCGCCAGAAATCCTTCTTGCTACGTCTTGAGCTTGCGTTGGTTTTCCACGAAGAGGAAAGGGTGATGCAGCAATAGTAGCGTAAGTATTTCCCTCAGTTTTTGAGAACCAAGGTATCAATCTAGTAGGAGGCAACTCAAAAGTCCCACGCACCTACACAAACAAACAAAGAACTCGCAACCAACGCAATAAAGGGGTTTTCAATCCCTTCACGGCCACTTGCGAAAGTGAGATCTAATAGAGATAGTATGATAAGATAAATATTTTTTGGTATTTTATAATATAGATGCAAAAAGTAAAGATGCAAATAAAAGTAGATTGGAAGCAAAGATGATAAGAGCTAGACCCGAGGGCCATAGGTTTCACTAGAGGCTTCTCTCAAGATAGCATAAGTATTACGGTGGGTGAACAAATTACTGTCGAGCAATTGATAGAAAAGCGAATAATTATGAGATTATCTAGGCATGATCATGTATATAGGCATCACGTCGCAACAAGTAGACCGACTCCTTCTCGCATCTACTACTATTACTCCACACATCGACCGACTCTGCTTTTGCATCTAGAGTATTAAGTTCATAAAGAACAAAGTAACACATTAAGCAAGATGACATGATGTAGAGGGATAAACTCATGCAATATGATATAAACCCCATCTTTTTATCCTCGATGGCAACATACATGCCTTGCAACCCTTTACATCCTTTGGGTAAGGACACATAAGATTGAACCCAAAGCTAAGCACTTCTCCCATGGCAATAAAGATCAATCTAGTAGGCCAAACCAAACTGATAATTCGAAGAGACTTGCAAAGATAACTCAATCATACATAAAAGAATTCAGAGGAGATTCAAATACTTCTCATAGATAAACTTGATCATAAACCCACAATTCATTGGATCTCGACAAACACACCGCAAAAAGAGTTTACATCGAATAGATCTCCACAAGAGAGTTGGAGAACATTGTATTGAGATCCAAAAAGAGAGAAGAAGCCATCTGGCTAATAACTATGGACCCGAAGGTCTGTGGTAAACTACTCACAACTCATCGGAGGGGCAAGGATGTTGATGTAGAAGCCCTCCATGGTCGATTCCCCCTCCGGCGGAGCGCCGGCGGAGGCTCCAAGATGGGATCTTGCGGATATAGAAGGTTACGGCGGTGGAATTTGTTTTTCGGTGGCTCCTTGGATGTTTTTGGGGTACATAGCTTATATAGGAGGAAGAAGTACGTTGGTGCCCGCCCGAGGGGCCCACGAGACAGGAGGCGCGCCCTATAGGGGGGGCGCGCCCTCCTATCTCGTGGAGGCCTCGGCTGCTTCTTGACTTGCACTCCAAGTCCTCTCGATCACGTTCGTTCCAAAAATCACGCTCCCGAAGGTTTCATTCCGGTTGGACTCTGTTTGATATTCCTTTTCTTCGAAATACTGAAATAGGCAAAAAAAACAGCAATACGGGCTGGGCCTCCGGTTAGTAGGTTAGTCCCAAAAATGATATAGATGTGTAAAATAAAGCCCATAAACATCAAAAAGGGGTAATATAATAGAATGGAACAATCAAAAATTATAGATACGTTGGAGACATATCACTCCATAGTTCCGGAGAACGGCGTTTTAGTCATCTTGCCCATGAGGCACTTTTCGTAAGTACCAAGTGATTCATAATCAAGTGATTCCAGAAGTCCATCAGTATGGAGTTTCTTCATGCGTTTTACACCAATATGACCCAAACGGCAGTGCCACAAATAAGTTGCACTACCATTATCAACTCTGCATCTTTTGGCTTCAACATTATGAATATGGGTATCACTACTATCGAGATTTAATAAAAGTAGACCACTCTTCAAGGGTGCATGACCATAAAAGATATTACTCATATAAATAGAACAACCATTATTTTCTGATTTAAATGAATAACCATCTCGCATCAAACAAGATCCAGATATAATGTTCATGCTCAACGCTGGCACCAAATAACAATTATTCAGGTCTAAAACTAATCTCGAAGGTAGATGTAGAGGTTGCGTGCCGACCGCGATCACAACGACTTTGGAACCATTTCCCACGCGCATCGTCACCTCATCCTTAGCCAATCTTCGCTTAATCCGTAGTCCCTGTTTCGAGTTGCAAATATTAGCAATAGAACCTGTATCAAATACCCAAGTGCTACTGCGAGCATTAGTAAGGTACACATCAATAACATGTATATCACATATACCTTTGTTCACCTTGCCATCCTTCTTATCCGCCAAATACTTGGGGCAGTTCCGCTTCCAGTGACCAGTCTGCTTGCAGTAGAAGCACTCAGTCTCAGGCTTAGGTCCAGATTTGGGTTTCTTCTCTTGAGCAGCAACTTGTTTGCCATTCTTCTTGAAGTTCCCCTTCTTCTTGAAACTAGTGGTCTTATTGACCATCAACACTTGATGCTCCTTTTTTATTTCTACCTCCGCAGCTTTTAGCATTGCGAAGAGCTCGGGAATAGTTTTGTCCATCCCTTGCATATTATAGTTCATCACGAAGCTCTTGTAGCTTGGTGGCAGTGATTGAAGAATTCTGTCAATGACACTATCATCAGGAAGATTAACTCCCGGTTGAATCAAGTGATTATTATACCCATACATTTTGAGTATGTGTTCACTGATAGAACTATTATCTTCCATCTTGCAGCTATAGAACTTATTGGAGACTTCATATCTCTCAATCTGGGCATTTGCTTGAAATATTAACTTCAACTCCTGGAACATCTCATATGCTCCATGATGTTCAAAACGTCGTTGAAGTCCCGGTTCTAAGCCGTAAAGCATGGCACACAGAACTATAGAGTAGTCATCAGCTTTGCTCTGCCAGACATTCTCAACGTCATTAGTTGCATCTGCAGCAGGCCTGGCACCCAGCGGTGCTTCCAGGACGTAATTCTTCTGTGCAACAATGAGGATAATCCTCAAGTTACGGACCCAGTCCATGTACTTGCTATCATCATCTTTCAACTTAGCTTTCTCAAGGAACGCATTAAAATTCAACGGAACAACATCACGAGCCATCTATCTGCAACAAACATAGACAAGCAAAATACTATCAAGTACTAAGTTCATGATAAATTTAAGTTCAATTAATCATATTACTTAAGAACTCCCACTTATATAGACATCTCTCTAATCATCTAAGTGATCACGTGATCCAAATCAACTAAACCATGTCCGATCATCACGTGAGATGGAGTAGTTTTCAATGGTGAACATCACTATGTTGATCATATCTACTATATGATTCACGCTCGACCTTTCGGTCTCAGTGTTCCGAGGCCATATCTGTATATGCTAGACTCATAAAGTTTAACCTGAGTATTCCGCGCGTGCAACTGTTTTGCACCCGTTGTATTTGAACGTAGAACCTATCACACGCGATCATCACGTGGTGTCTCAGCACGAAGAACTTTCGCAATGGTGCATACTCAGGGGAACACTTTTACCTTCAAATTTAGTGAGAGATCATCTTACAATGCTACCGTCAATAAAAGCAAAATAAGATGCATAAAGGATAAACATCACATGCAATCAATATAAGTGATATGATATGGCCATCATCATCTTGTGCTTGTGATCACCATCTCCGAAGCACCGTCATGATCACCATCGTCACCGGCGCGATACCTTGATCTTTATCGTAGCATCGTTGTCATCTCGCCACCTATTGCTTCTACGACTATCGCTACCGCTTAGTGATAAAGTAAAGCAACTACAGGGCGATTGCATTGCATACAATAAAGCGACAACCATATGGCTCCTGCCAGTTGTCGATAACTCAGTTACTAAACATGATCATCTCATACAATAAAATATAGCATCACGTCTTGACCATATCACATCACAACATACCCTGCAAAAACAAGTTAGACGTCCTCTACTTTGTTGTTGCAAGTTTTACGTGGCTGCTACGGGCTGAGCAAGAACCGTTCTTACCTCGCATCAAAACCACAGCGATAGTTTGTCAAGTTAGTGATGTTTTAACCTTCTCAAGGACCAGGCGTAGCCACACTCGGTTCAACTAAAGTTGGGCCGACACCGCTAGCCACTGTGTGCAAAAGCACGTCGGTAGAACCAGTCTCGCGTAAGCGTCTGGCGTAATGTCGGTCGGGGCGCTTCATCCAACAATACCGCCGAACCAAAGTATGACATGCTGGTAAGAAGTATGACTTGTATCGCCCACAACTCACTTGTGTTCTACTCGTGCATATAACATCAATGCATAAAACCTAGGCTCGAGATGCCCTTTGTTGGAGAGCGTAGTAATTTCAAAAAATTCCTACGCACACGCAAGATCATGGTGATGCATAGCAACGAGAGGGGAGTGTGTTGTCCATGTACCCTCGTAGACTGAAAGCGGAAGAGTTAGAACAATGCGGTTGATGTAGTTGTACGTCTTCACGGCCCGACCGATCAAGCACTGAAAGCACGACACCTTCGAGTTCTAGCACACGTTCAGCTCGATGACGTCCCTCGAACTCCGATCCAGACGAGTGTCGAGGGAGAGTTCCGTCAGCACGACGGCGTGGTGACAATGATGATGTTCTACCGATGCAGGGCTTCGCCTAAGCACTGCTACGATATTATCGAGGTGGAATATAGTGGAGGGGGGCACCGCACACGGCTAATAGATCTCAAGGATCAATTGTTGTTGTGTCTAGAGGTTCCCCCCTGCCCCCGTATATAAAGGAGCAAGGGGGGAGGGGCGGCTGGCCAGGAGGGGCGCGCCAGGAGGAGTCCTACTCCCATCGGGAGTAGGACTCCCTCCTTTCCTTGTCCAACTAGGAGAGGGGAAGGAAGGAAGAGAAGGGAGGAAGGAAAGGGGGGCGTCGATCCCCTCCTTGTCTTATTCAGACTAGAGGGGGAGGGGGCGCGCGGCCTGCCCTGGCCGCTCCTCCTCTTCTCCACTTTGGGCCCATGTGGCCCATTGCCCCCTTGGGGGTTCCGGTAATCCCGGTACTCCGGTATATATCCGATAACCCCCGGAACCATTCCGGTGTCTGAATATAGTCGTCCAATATATCAATCTTCATGCTCGACCATTTCGAGACTCCTCGTCATGTCCGTGATCACATACGGGACTCCAAACTATCTTCGGTACATCAAAACACATGAACTCATAATATAACTGTCATCTAACTTTAAGCGTGCGGACCCTACGGGTGCGAGAACTATGTAGACATGACCGAGACACATCTCCGGTCAATAACCAATAGCGGAACCTGGATGCTCATATTGGCTCCTACATATTCTACGAAGATCTTTATCGGTCAAACCGCATAACAACATACGTTGTTCCCTTTGTCATCGGTATGTTACTTGCCCAAGATTCGATCATCAGTATCTCAATACCTAGTTCAATCTCGTTACCAGCAAGTCTCTTTACTCGTTATGTAATGCTTCATTTCGTAACTAACTCATTAGCTACATTGCTTGCAAGGCTTATAGTGATGTGCATTACCGAGAGGGCCCAGAGATACCTCTCCGACAATCGGAGTGACAAAACCTAATCTCGAAATACGCCAACTCAACATGTACCTTTGGAGACACCTGTAGAGCTCCTTTATAATCACCCAGTTACATTGTGACGTTTGGTAGCACACAAACTGTTCCTCCGATGGCGGAGTTGCATAATCTCATAGTTGTAGGAACATGTATAAGTCATGAAGAAAGCAATAGCAACATACTAAATGGTCAAGTGCTAAGCTAATGGAATGGGTCAAGTCAATCACATCATTCTCCTAATGATGTGATCCGTTAATCAAATAACAACTCATGTTTATGGTCAGGAAACATAACCATCTTTGATCAACGAGCTAGTCTAGTAGAGGCATACTAGTGACACTATGTTTGTCTATGTATTCACACATGTATTATGTTTCCGGTTAATACAATTCTAGCATGAATAATAAACATTTATCATGATATAAGGAAATAAATAATAACTTTATTATTGCCTCTAGGGCATATTTCCTTGATCTCCCACTTGCACTAGAGTCAATAATCTAGATTACACGGTAATGATTCTAACACCCATGGAGCCTTGGTGCTGATCATGTTTTGCTCGTGGAAGAGGCTTAGTCAACGTGTCTGCAACATTCAGATCCATATGTATCTTGCAAATCTCTATGCCTCCCACCTAGACTTGGTCCCGGATGGAATTGAAGCGTCTCTTGATGTGCTTGGTCCTCTTGTGAAATCTGGATTCCTTTGCTAAGGCAATTGCACCAGTATTGTCATAGAAGATCTTCATTGGTCCCGTTGCACTAGGTATGACACCTAGATCGGATATGAACTCCTTCATCCAGACTCCTTCATTTGCTGCTTCCGAAGCGGCTATGTACTCCGCTTCGCATGTAGATCCCGTCACGACGCTTTGTTTAGAACTGCACCAACTGACAGCTCCACCGTACAATATAAACACGTATCCGGTTTGCGATTTAGAATCGTTCGGATCAGTGTCAAAGCTTGCATCGATGTAACCATTTACGACTAGCTCTTTGTCACCTCCGTAAACGAGAAACATATCCTTAGTCCTTTTCGGTATTTGGGATATTCTTGACCGTTGTCGATGGTCCACTCTGGATTAGTTTGGTACCTCCTGCTAAACTTATTGCTAAGCATACATCAGTGCGGTATCTGACATTGCATACATGATAGAGCCTATGGCTGAAGCATAGGAACATCTTTCATTTTCTCTCTATCTTCTGCTTTGTGGTCGGGCATTGAGTCGACTCAACTTCACACCTTATAATACTGAGGCAAGAACCCTTTCTTTGCTTGATCCATTTTGAACTTTTTAAAACTTTATCAAGGTATGTGCTTTGTGAAAGTCCAATTAAGCATCTTGATCTATCTCTATAGATCTTGATGCCTAATATATAAGCAGCTTCACGAGGTCTTTCATTGAAAAACTTTTATTCAAGTATCCTTTTATGCTATCTATAAATTCTATATCATTTCCAATTAATAATATCTCGTCTACATATAATATCAGAAATGCTACAGAGCTCCCACTCACTTCCTTGTAAATATAGGCTTCTCCAAAAGTCTCAGTATAAAACCATATGCTTTGATCACACTATCAAAGCATTTATTCTAACTCGAGAGGCTTGGACCATTACATAAATGGATCATTTGGAGATTGCACACTTTGTTAGCACCTTTTGGATCGACAAAACCTTCTGGTTGCATCATATACAAATCTTCTTTCAGAAATCCATTCAGGAATGCAGTTTTGACATCCATTTGCCATATTTCATAATCATAAAATGAGGCAATTGCTAACATGATTCGGACAGACTTAAGCATCGCTACGGGTGAGAAAGTCTCATCGTAGTCAACTCCTTGAACTTGTCGAAAACCTTTGGCAACAAGTCGAGCTTTGTAGACAGTTACGTACATTACCATCAGCGTCAGTCTTCTTCTTGAAGATCCATTTATTCTCGATGGCTTGCCGATCATCGGGCAAGTCAACCAAAGTCCATACTTTGTTCTCATACATGGATCCCATATCAGATTTCATGGCCTCAAGCCATTTTGCGGAATCTGGGCTCATCATTGCTTCCTCGATCATAGTTCGTAGGTTCGCCATGGTCAAGCAACATGACTTCCAGAATAGGATTACCGTACCACTCTGGTGCGGATCTTACTCTGGTTGACCTACGAGGTTTGGTAGTAACTTGATCTGAAGTTTCATGATCAATATCATCAGCTTCCTCACTGATTGGTGTAGTTGTCACAGGAACCGGTTTCTGTGATGAACTACTTTCCAATAAGGGAGCAGGTACCGTTACCTCATCAAGTTCTACTTTCCTCCCACTCACTTCTTTCGAGAGAAATTCCTTCTCTAGAAAGGATCAGAATTTAGCAACAAAAGTCTTGCCTTCAGATATGTGATAGAAGGTGTACCCAATAGTCTCCTTTGGGTATCCTATCAAGACACATTTCTCCGATTTGGGTTCGAGCTTATCTGGTTGAAGTTTCTTCACATAAGCATCGCAACCCCAAACTTTAAGAAACGACAACTTTGGTTTCTTGCCAAACCACATTTCATAAGGCATCGTCTCAGCGGTTTTGATGGTGCCCTATTTAGCGTGAATGCGGCCGTCCTAAAGCATAACCCCAAAATGATAGCGGTAAATCGATAAGAGACATCATAGATCGCACCATATCTAGTAAAATCACGATTCTGACGTTCGGACACATCATATGTTGTGGTGTTCGGGTGGCGTGAGTTGCGAAACTATTCCGCATTGTTTCAAATGTAAACCAAACTCGTAACTCAAATATTCTCCTCCACGATCGGATCGTAGAAACTTTATTCCGTTTGGACTCCGTTTGATATTCCTTCTCTTCGAAACGTTGAAATGGGCAAAAAGCAGCAATTCGGGCTGGGCCTCCGGTTAGTAGGTTAGTCCCAGAAATGATATAGAAGTGTAAAGTAAAGCCCATAAACATCCAAAACGGGTAATATAATAGCATGGAACAATAAAAAATTATAGATACGTTGGAGACGTATCAAGCACCTTCTTGCTCATGTGGCCCTTTGGGCTTCAGCGCGTCAGATGTAAGGGCAACACCCACGGCGATGGTGGTCCCCTCTTGCTAGCGGCGTAGAGGTATCGACGTTGGTCAATTCGGTGTCGACGCCGGTCGTGGCAAGCGACGGCGTGCACCAGACTAGCTTACTTGAATTGCCTCAGGGGCAGCGGCCTCGGGGTTGTGGTGGATGTTGTAGGTCCTTTCACACCTGTGTGGAGTGACAACGGCTAGATCCACACCGCATAATGGGTGGCCTCCCGATGGTAGTGTCGTTGATCTTTGGTGGGAAGATGCCCCATCCTTTTGCTAGCCATTCCGACATGGCATTGAGTAATGGCTGGACGATTATCGAAAGATCTGCCATCAAAATGGTGATTGGAGCATCGCTTCAAGTCGGAGGAGAACCGTTTACCTACGCATCAAAACCACAACGATAGTTTGTCAAGTTAGTGATGTTTTAACCTTCTCAAGGACCGGGCGTAGCACACTCGGTTCAACTAAAGTTGAGAAACCGACACCGCTAGCCATTGTGTGCAAAGCACGCCGGTAGAACCAGTCTCGCGTAAGCGTACGCGTAATGTCGGTCCGGGACGCTTCATCCAACAATACCGCCGAACCAAAGTATGACATGCTGGTAAGAAGTATGACTTGTATCGCCCACAACTCACTTGTGTTCTACTCGTGCATATAACATCAATGCATAAAACCTAGGCTCAGATGCCACTGTTGGAGAACGTAGTAATTTCAAAAAAATTCCTACGCACACGCAAGATCATGGTGATGCATAGCAACGAGAGGGGAGTGTGTTGTCCATGTACCCTCGTAGACTGAAAGCGGAAGAGTTAGAACAATGCGGTTGATGTAGTTGTACGTCTTCACGGCCCGACCGATCAAGCACTGAAAGCACGACACCTTCGAGTTCTAGCACACGTTCAGCTCGATGACGTCCCTCGAACTCCGATCCAGACGAGTGTCGAGGGAGAGTTCCGTCAGCACGACGGCGTGGTGACAATGATGATGTTCTACCGATGCAGGCTTCGCCTAAGCACTGCTACGATATTATCGAGGTGGAATATAGTGGAGGGGGCACCCGACACGGCTAATAGATCTCAAGGATCAATTGTTGTTGTGTCTAGAGGTTCCCCCTGCCCCGTGATATAAAGGAGCAAGGGGAGGGGCGGCTGGCCAGAGGCGCGCCAGAGGAGTCCTACTCCCATCGGGAGTAGGACTCCTCCTTCCTTGTCCAACTAGGAGAGGGAAGGAAGGAAGAGAAGGAGGAAGGAAAGGGGGCGCCGATCCCTCCTTGTCTTATTCAGACTAGAGGGGGGCGCGCCTGCCCCCCGCCTCCTCCTCTCTCTCCACTTTGGGCCCATGTGGCCCATTAACCCCCCTTGGGGGTTCCGTAATCCCCGGTACTCGGATATATCCGATAACCCGGAACCATTCCGGTGTCTGAATATAGTCGTCCAATATATCAATCTTCATGCTCGACCATTTCGAGACTCCTCGTCATGTCCGTGATCACATACGGGACTCCAAACTATCTTCGGTACATCAAAACACATGAACTCATAATATAACTGTCATCTAACTTTAAGCGTGCGGACCCTACGGGTGCGAGAACTATGTAGACATGACCGAGACACATCTCCGGTCAATAACCAATAGCGGAACCTGGATGCTCATATTGGCTCCTACATATTCTACGAAGATCTTTATCGGTCAAACCGCATAACAACATACGTTGTTCCCTTTGTCATCGGTATGTTACTTGCCCAAGATTCGATCATCAAGATCTCAATACCTAGTTCAATCTCGTTACCAGCAAGTCTCTTTACTCGTTATGTAATGCTTCATTTCGTAACTAACTCATTAGCTACATTGCTTGCAAGGCTTATAGTGATGTGCATTACCGAGAGGGCCCAGAGATACCTCTCCGACAATCGGAGTGACAAAACCTAATCTCGAAATACGCCAACTCAACATGTACCTTTGGAGACACCTGTAGAGCTCCTTTATAATCACCCAGTTACATTGTGACGTTTGGTAGCACACAAACTGTTCCTCCGGTAAACGGGAGTTGCATAATCTCATAGTTGTAGGAACATGTATAAGTCATGAAGAAAGCAATAGCAACATACTAAATGGTCAAGTGCTAAGCTAATGGAATGGGTCAAGTCAATCACATCATTCTCCTAATGATGTGATCCCGTTAATCAAATAACAACTCATGTTTATGGTCAGGAAACATAACCATCTTTGATCAACGAGCTAGTCTAGTAGAGGCATACTAGTGACACTATGTTTGTCTATGTATTCACACATGTATTATGTTTCCGGTTAATACAATTCTAGCATGAATAATAAACATTTATCATGATATAAGGAAATAAATAATAACTTTATTATTGCCTCTAGGGCATATTTCCTTCAGTCTCCCACTTGCACTAGAGTCAATAATCTAGATTACACAAGAATGATTCTAACACCCATGGAGCCTTGGTGTCGATCATGTTTTGCTCGTGGAAGAGGCTTAGTCAACGTGGTCCGCAACATTCAGATCCATATGTATCTTGCAAATCTCTATGCCTCCCACCTAGACTTGGTCCCGGATGGAATTGAAGCGTCTCTTGATGTGCTTGGTCCTCTTGTGAAATCTGGATTCCTTTGCTAAGGCAATTGCACCAAGATTGTCATAGAAGATCTTCATTGGTCCCACAGCACTAGGTATGACACCTAGATCGGATATGAACTCCTTCATCCGCACTCCTTCATTTGCTGCTTCCAAGCTGCTATGTACTCCGCCGCATGTAGATCCCGCCACGACGCTTTGTTTAGAACTGCACCAACCGACAGCTCCACCGCATAATATAAACACGATCCGGTTTGCGATTTAGAATCGTTCGGATCAGTGTCAAAGCTTGCATCGATGTAACCATTTACGACTAGCTCTTTGTCACCTCCAGAACGAGAAACATATCCTTAGTCCTTTTCGTATTTCAGATATTCTTGACCGTTGTCGATGGTCCACTCTGGATTAGTTTGGTACCTCCCCGCTAAACTTATTGCTAAGCATACATCAGTCCGTATACAAGATTGCATACATGATAGAGCCTATGGCTGAAGCATAGGAACATCTTTCATTTTCTCTCTATCTTCTCATTGTGGTCGGGCATTGAGTCGACTCAACTTCACACCTTGTAATACGTGCAAGAACCCTTTCTTTGCTTGATCCATTTTGAACTTTTTTAAAACTTTATCAAGGTATGTGCTTTGTGAAAGTCCAATTAAGCATCTTGATCTATCTCTATAGATCTTGATGCCTAATATGTAAGCAGCTTCACCGAGGTCTTTCATTGAAAAACTTTTATTCAAGTATCCTTTTATGCTATCTATAAATTCTATATCATTTCCAATTAATAATATCTCGTCTACATATAATATCAGAAATGCTACAGAGCTCCCACTCACTTCCTTGTAAATATAGGCTTCTCCAAAAGTCTGTATAAAACCATATGCTTTGATCACACTATCAAAGCATTTATTCCAACTCCGAGAGGCTTGGACCAGTACATAAATGGATCGCTGGAGATTGCACACTTTGTTAGCACCTTTTGGATCGACAAAACCTTCTGGTTGCATCATATACAAATCTTCTTTCAGAAATCCATTCAGGAATGCAGTTTTGACATCCATTTGCCATATTTCATAATCATAAAATGAGGCAATTGCTAACATGATTCGGACAGACTTAAGCATCGCTACGGGTGAGAAAGTCTCATCGTAGTCAACTCCTTGAACTTGTCGAAAACCTTTGGCAACAAGTCGAGCTTTGTAGACAGTTACGTACATTACCATCGCGTCAGTCTTCTTCTTGAAGATCCATTTATTCTCGATGGCTTGCCGATCATCGGGCAAGTCAACCAAAGTCCATACTTTGTTCTCATACATGGATCCCATATCGATTTCATGGCCTCAAGCCATTTTATGGAATCTGGGCTCATCATTGCTTCCTCGATCATAGTTCGTAGGTTCGCCATGGTCAAGCAACATGACTTCCGAATAGGATTACCGCATCACTCAGTGCGGATCTTACTCGTCGACCCACGAGGTTTGGTAGTAACTTGATCTGAAGTTTCATGATCAATATCATCGCTTCCTCATCGATTGGTGTAGTTGTCACAGAACCGTTTCGTGATGAACTACTTTCCAATAAGGGAGCAGGTACCGCTACCTCATCAAGTTCTACTTTCCTCCCACTCACTTCTTTCGAGAGAAATTCTTCTAGAAAGGATCGAATTTAGCAACAAAAGTCTTGCCTTCAGATATGTGATAGAAGGTGTACCCAATAGTCTCCTTTGGGTATCCTATCAAGACACATTTCTCCGATTTGGGTTCGAGCTTATCTGGTTGAAGTTTCTTCACATAAGCATCGCAACCCCAAACTTTAAGAAACGACAACTTTGGTTTCTTGCCAAACCACATTTCATAAGGCATCGTCTCAACGGATTTTGATGGTGCCCTATTTAACGTGAATGCGGCCGTCCCTAAAGCATAACCCCAAAATGATAGCGGTAAATCAGTAAGAGACATCATAGATCGCACCATATCTAGTAAAGTACGATTACGACGTTCGGACACATCATATGTTGTGGTGTTCCGGGTGGCGTGAGTTGCGAAACTATTCCGCATTGTTTCAAATGTAAACCAAACTCGTAACTCAAATATTCTCCTCCACGATCGGATCGTAGAAACTTTATTCCGTTTGGACTCCGTTTGATATTCCTTCTCTTCGAAACGTTGAAATGGGCAAAAAGCAGCAATTCGGGCTGGGCCTCCGGTTAGTAGGTTAGTCCCAGAAATGATATAGAAGTGTAAAGTAAAGCCCATAAACATCCAAAACGGGTAATATAATAGCATGGAACAATAAAAAATTATAGATACGTTGGAGACGTATCAAGCACCTTCTTGCTCATGTGGCCCTTTGGGCTTCAGCGCGTCAGATGTAAGGGCAACACCCACGGCGATGGTGGTCCCCTCTTGCTAGCGGCGTAGAGGTATCGACGTTGGTCAATTCGGTGTCGACGCCGGTCGTGGGTGCGACGGCGCGGCACCGCACTAGCTTACTTGAATTGCCTCGTGGGCAGCGCCTCGGGTTGTGGTGGATGTTGTAGGTCCTTTCACACTGTGTGGAGTGACAACGGCTAGATCCACACCGCATAATGGGTGGCCTCCCGATGGTAGTGTCGTTGATCTTTGGTGGGAAGATGCCCCATCCTTTTGCTAGCCATTCCGACATGGCATTGAGTAATGGCTGGACGATTATCGAAAGATCTGCCATCAAAATGGTGATTGGAGCATCGCTTCAAGTCGGAGGAGCATCACTTCAAGATCGGAACAAGGGCTGGTCGCAGGGGAGCGAGGGTCGGCCACAGCCGCGATCTCCGTGGGCAAAGCCTTCGGTGACACGAGGGTTGGTCGTGAGAGCGAGGCCAAGCAACATGTCTAGCTCCGATCTCGTACACGGAGTGCGGGCTCCTACACACGAGCACCTATCCGTCCGTGTGCATCTGTCACCATCTTGGGAATGAAATGAAGGGGATGATGAAGGAAATATGCCCTAGAGGCAATAATAAAGTTATTATTTATTTCCTTATATCATGATAAATGTTTATTATTCATGCTAGAATTGTATTAACCAGAAACATAATACATGTGTGAATATATAGACAAACAGGGTGTCACTAGTATGCCTCTACTTGACTAGCTTGTCAATCAAAGATGGTTATGTTTCCTAACCATGAACAAGGAGTTGTTATTTGATTAACAAGGTCACATCATTAGTTGAATGATCTGATTGACATGACCCATTCCGTTAGCTTAGCACACGATCGTTTAGTATGTTGCTATTGCTTCCTTCATGACTTATACATGTTCCTATGACTATGAGATTATGCAACTCCTGTTTATCGGAGGAACACTTTGTGTGCTACCAAACGCCACAACGTGAATCGGGTGATTATAAAGGTGTTTACAGGTGTCTCCGAAAGTACTTGTTGAGTTGGCGATTTCGAGATTAGGATTTGTCACTCCAATGTCGGAGAGGTATCTCTGGCCCTCTCGGTAATACACATCACTTAAGCCTTGCAAGCATTTCAACTAATGAGTTAGTTGTGAGATGATGTATTACGGAACGAGTAAAGAGACTTGCCGGTAACGAGATTGAACTAGGTATTGGATACCGACGATCGAATCTCGTGCAAGTAACATACCGATGACAAAGGGAACAACGATGTTGTTGTGCGGTTTGACCGATAAAGATATTCAGAGAATATGTAGGAACCAATATGGGCATCCAGGTCCCGCTATTGGTTATTGACCGGAGACATGTCTCGGTCATGTCTACATTGTTCTCGAACCGTAGGGTCCGCACGCTTAAGGTTTCGGCGATGCTTATATTATGAGTTTATGTATTTTGATGTACCAAGGTTGTTCGAGTCCCGGATATGATCACGGACATGACGAGGAGTCTCCAAATGGTCGAGACATAAAGATTGATATATTGGACGGATATATTTGGACACCGGAAAGGTTCCGAGAAGTTT
This sequence comes from Aegilops speltoides, assembly GCA_021437245.1. Lineage (NCBI taxonomy): Eukaryota > Viridiplantae > Streptophyta > Magnoliopsida > Poales > Poaceae > Aegilops > Aegilops speltoides. Next base: position 71,190 of record JAHHZJ010000413.1, read on the forward strand.
GGAGCTCCGGAGGTTACCGAACCCCCGGAGGTATATGGGCCTTATTGGGCCCATGTAGGAGGAAGAGAGAAGGAGAAGGAGGGGGCGCTTCCAAGCCCAATCCGATTGGGGAGGGGGCCGCCCCTTTCCTTTCTCCTTCCCTCTCTTCCTTCCTACTACTAGTACTACTTTCTAATACTAGTACTCCTTCCTTCCCTCCAAATAAGATAAGGAAGAGAGGAAACCTACTTGGAGTAGGTTTCTCCCTATGGCGCCCCCTTGAGGCCGGCCACCTCCTCCCTCCCTCCTTTATATACGGGGTAGGGGGCACCCTAGGACACACAAGTTGATCATTGATCGCCTTAGCCGTGTGCGGTGCCCCTCCACGATATTACACTCGGTCATATCAGAAGCGGTGCTTAGGAGAAGCCCCGCGACAGAGAACATCAAGATCGCCACCACGCCGTCAGGTCGACGGAACTCCCCTGAGCCTCCATCGATTGAGATCGAGGGTGCGCCATCGAGCTGTACGCGTGTCAAGAACTCGGAGGTGCCGGAGTAACGGTGCTTGGATCGGTCGGACCGGAGGACGACGACTACTTCCTCTACGCTAAGCGCCAACGCTTCGCTTCGGGTTCACGAGGGTATGTAGACAACACTCTCCCCTCGTTGCTATATCATCACCATGATCTTGAGTGTGCGTAGGAAATTTTTTGAAATTACTACGTTCCCCAACAGATGAGACAAAGGAATAGTGGTCTCTGGTGGACTGATGGGCCGTCAAGACACAAGGCAGAAGACCATCTTTCAGCATCTGTCACCATCTGTCACCTGTATGTAATTCTCTGTTTACTGACAACACAAGTACTACTGCTTTCTCGTTTCAGATATAGCAGTTTTCATTTGACTTGCCGACAGGTTGGACAGACAAAAAATCAGTAGCAAAGAGCTATTCAGAACTTAAAGCATCTCTAGCAGACCCCGTATAATGCCCCGACCCGTAAAATAACCGACAAAATATAGATCCGCTCGAAAAATGTTGCCTGATCAGACCCCGCAAACGCGTCGGACACGTAATTTTTTTTGCGGGACGCGGCAAAATTCTCACCCCAACCCACGAAAACGCAGGTTCTCCCCCTTGCCTCGTCGGTGCCCTGTTTTTGCGGGGCGCGGCAAAATTCTCACCCCAACCCACAAAAACATGGGTTCTCTAAGGGAGTCCTGGACTAAGGGGTCCTCGGGCGTCCGATCTATTGGATATGGGCCGGACTGATGGGCCGTCAAGACACAAGGCAGAAGACCACCTCTCGTGTCCGGTAGGGATTTCCGTATACGTGGATAGCAAGTTTAGGTGCCTGGATATACTATTTCCTTTCTGTTAAACCGACTTTGTACAACCCTAAGCCCCTCAGGTATCTATATAAACCGAAGGGTTAGATCGAAGGCAGGAACACAACATTGATAGGCTAGCCAAGCTAGGGTTTAGCCATTACGATCTCGAGGTAGATCAACTCTTGTAACTCCCATATCCATCGAATATAATCAAGCAGGAGTAGGGTTTTACCTCCATTAAGAGGGCCTGAACCTGGGTAAACACCGTGTCCTTTTCGATCATTGTTACCATCGATCCTCAGACATACAACTTGGGTCCCCCTAACCAAGATCTGCCGGTTTTGACACCGACAATCTCCCCCTCGCCTCGTATGTGCCCTGTATATAGCGGTAGTGGTTGGACGGGGGCCGCATTTCAGCCCGCGCTTTTCCTCACCCACCGTCGTCGGGCCGCCGCCCATGATTCCGGCCATACCAGCCGTCGGGATCACGCCGACGGGCCGCCACATGACCGAGATTGTCCTCCACCACTTCCTCCTACCTCGGTCGGCCGGAAAGTTGCAGATCAGTGGCTATTTGTCGCGGTCGCCGGATTTGGTATTCTGGCCATCGATGGCTGCACCAAGCCATGGATTGGTCGGGGAGCACCCCGCACAGTCCCGGCAAAGCCCCGTCGCCGCATGCAGGTACTGGTTCAGCCTCTAGCCTCCATCGTTGGTTTGCCGGCAAGGACTTGGCCGACTGTCGCCCGGGCTCAGCGCTCGCGCAGTGGCTCGCCGATGCCGCTCATACAATGCGACGACTACACGCAGACAGTGCTGCGACTAACATCTAGCATGTCGAAACATCTTGCATGGGTATTCTTCAAATGCGAAAACAACGGGGTATGTTCTTGTTTTCATTCGACTTTGTCAGCCTATTCGGTTCAATTTCGATAGCTTATTGATATGATCATGTCTTTAGGAAGATGGATGCTCATTTTGGTTTCAGGAAGAAGAATACATCGATTTATTGATAGAAAGAAACTCAATAGATGTTCATGCACTCGTTGGTAGAATTGAGGCTAATGATGCGGCTGCATGTGCAATTAGAGAAGAAACTAGAGGGGAAGCAACATCTATTTTTTTAAAAAATCAAAGAAGAAGAATGAAGAATGTAAGATCAAGAATCCGCAGACCAACAATTAATACATGGAGAAAATGTTGGTCCAACTAATAGGAGCAGTTATGGAGGTTGGATATCTTCTAAAATGCCTAATTGTGGTTCTTGTTTTCTTTGGTCTTTCTATTGTAGAAAAGATTTGGTGAATTATTATGTATCCAATGCCCTTGAAGAAAATAAAGAATCAAAAATGTGTTTTCATGCCTGAAATTAAAATGCAAATTACTGATTTACGGGCCGGTGCAAATATCTTTTTTTACGGGTCCGCTTTGCGGGGTCTGCTCGGCCGCCGCCTACACCAGCCCACAAAGCCGTTTTTTCGCGAACTCTATACGCATTTTGCGGGTCAGCATTATACTGGGTCTGCTAGAGATGCTCTTAATAGGAGACAGTTATTGGCCACACCGACATCCTACAGATACAGGTGAAAGCAATTTAGAGCATCTCCACTGTTGGCCCCCAGACGCATAAAACCGCCTCGGGCCGAGCCGGGCGATTCGCTCAAGGCTGGGGCGGTTTTGCGCCAAATCGTCGCCTAACTCGCCCCAGCGCCGATGTTGGCCCACTTTTGAAGCCCCATTTCGACGAAAAGGGCCCATATGGGCGAGAATAGGCCCATATTTGGCGTGGTTCGCCGTAGCTCGGCGTTCAATTATCAACATAAATATTTTTTTATCACATATCTCATCACAGAAAAATCAAATACTTCAACAAAATAGTACAACAACAAATAGTTCAATACAAATTATATAGTTCAACAAATAAAAACTCATATTTCATCACATGTCGCGTCCGGCGTCGCCCTTGAGCCTCCATAGGTGATCTATCAGATCTTGCTGCAGTTGATGATGCACCTGTGGGTCTCGGATCTCCTGACGCATACTGAGGTAGGAATTCCAGGTTGACGGTAGCTGGTGATCAACTTGGGCAAGAGGACCCTGCCTGTGGTATGGTTTGGTGTCAAACACTGGCTCTTCCTGCTCACTCTCAATGATCATGTTGTGCAAGATGACACAGTAGGTCATGATCTCCCACATTTGATATTTCGACCAGGTCTGAGCGGGGTACCGGACAACAGCAAATCGAGATTGGAGCACACCAAATGCCTGCTCGACATCCTTCCTGCAAGCCTCCTGAATCTTCGCAAACCATGCGTTCTTGCCTACAGGCACAGGATTTTTTATGGTCTTCACAAATGTCGACCATCTCGGATAGATGCCATCGGCCAGATAGTACCCCTTGTTGTAGTGCCGCCCATTGATCTCGAAGTTCACCGGAGGAGAATGACCTTCAACAAGCTTGGCAAAGACAGAGAGCACCGCAAAGACGTTGATGTCATTGTGAGTTCCTGGCATACCAAAGAAGGAGTGCCAAATCCAGAGGTCCTGTGTGGCCACCACCTCAAGTACCACACTGCAACCGCCTTTGGCGCCTTTGTACATCCCCTGCCAAGCAAATGGGCAATTCTTCCATTTCCAATGCATATAGTCGATGCTTCCAAGCATCCCAGGAAATCCTCTTGCTGCATTCTGTACTAGGATCCGAGCAGTGTCTTCCGCATTGGGTGTTCTCAAGTATTGTGGTCCAAACACTGCCACCACTGCCCGACAGAACTTGTAGAAACACTCTATGCTGGTGGACTCGGCCATGCGCCCATAGTCGTCCTGTGAGTCACCGGGAGCTCCGTATGCAAGCATCATCATCGCTGTCGTGCATTTCTGGATTGAGGTGAATCCAAGTTTGCCGGTGCAATCCATCTTGCATTTGAAGTAGTTGTCGAACCCCCGGATAGAATTCACAATCCTGAGAAAAAGCTTTCTGCTCATCCGATAACGGTGCCGAAATGTTCTGTCGCCGTGAAGTGGAGCATCGGCGAAGTAGTCGGAGTAGAGCATGCAATAGCCTTCGAGACGATGCCGGTTCTTTGCTTTCACCCGCCCCGGCACCGAGCCACCTCGCCGCGGCTTTTCATTGCTCGCCAAAGAATGGGCGAGGGCAAGCACCATGAGATGCTCTTCTTCCGGACGCCGCCTCGCTTCTCCTCCAAAGCAAGACGGCGAACGCTCGCTATCCGAATCCATCACTGAGGCAGGCAATTCGCCGAACACCTTGCGCCCGGTGGGCGTTCACCCGCCACTAAACTGCCCCTCCGCGGCCGGAAACGGCGGCCGGAAACGCCCAGTTCTTTGCCGGAGGGCTGCCGCGCTAACCTCTCGCTACTCGCTATTTTTCTCGGCGGGGAATGGCTATCTAGCGGTGAAAGGCGGCGGGCGGCGCCGGGATATAGCTAGTGGCGGCCGAGAGCGCGGGGGGTGGGAGGCGAGTCAGGGAAGAAAATCTTGACTTCTCACCTGACGGCGTGGGCCAGCCGTGTTTTTTCCTTGCGCCGGAGCCCCCAAGCGCCTCCAGCGTGCCGGGTTCGGCCTGCATCCGTCGGGCGGAAAAAAGGACCGAACCGGCGCTTTCGGTCGTCCTCGGGGCGCGACTGGGGCGTTTTTTGGCGCCGGCGCTGAAAAAGTCGCCTGAGGGGACCTGTTGGGGGCGCGGCTGGAGATGCTCTCAGAAGAAGGGAGATGCTCCCTTTGACATTCTTGCGTTCACGATCCTCAAAGTGCCTACACCACGGCACAATAGAACAAGAAAGGCTGAGCAAGGGCAACAGAAGGAAAAGAAATGTCCAGTTCAAGAGAAAAGGTACTGCATAAAAAAAGTGTTGGCGAGACATATTATACCATAGAATGGAAATGGAAACATGATCATTCTCAAAACACAAATTGAAAATATAATCACCACCGCAGTGGTATCACCAGACAACAAACAAATTAAAATATTTTCTGCAGGAAAATGGTTTCGCACAAAGAAGTAAACAATGAGGTATCAATGACAGCAGTATATTTCTTTCACAACCGCAGCATAATGAGGACACATAACGACCGGTTTCTCGAAACTCGGTGCAAAATTGGCGCAAAAATGCCCGGGCTACACAAGTTTGTGCATATAGTGGATTCAAATTCCTGTAAAAGAAAATGAAAAACTAGTACACAATTCTTTTTTTGAAAACACCTGTAACTTTATTCATACTCATAACAATCATGTACACTGATTTGACTTAAGATAAAAAAAAGTACAAAGTAACTCCTAGACTAAGAATTAAAATGAGATCTCTTGAAAACACTTTCTTCGTGGCATCAAATCTCTGCCGGAAGAAATACTTCAAAGACTTTGGTAAAGAGGCTAAAATTGAACTGGAGCAATGATGTTGTCACTCTTGCACCCACACGAACACTACCAATAATGGTTTTTGAAAATGCCTTGAGTTGTCCATCCAAAGAGATGGGAAGTCTTGATCGATGAATGTACTTGGGTCGGGGAAGATCCTCTGCAGTGCAGGCCGTCGAATCACTATATCTTAAAATTTTATTCTCTAGAGATCCGAGATGAAAAAAAATTTGGCTTGGGTGGGCTGTCTGAGTTAAGTGTGCCAGTCCAACAGGGGTACGGCATTGAGGTATCAATGATAGTAGTATATTTCTTTCACAAACGCAACATAATGAGGACACATGACGACCGGTTCCTCGAAACTCGATGCAAAATTGGCACAAAAATGCCCAGGCTACACAAGTTTTCACATATAGTGGATTCAAATTCCTGTAAAAAGGATATGAAAAACTAGTACACAATTCTTTTTTTAGAAAGACATGTAACTTTATTCATACTCATAACAATTACATGTACACTGATTTGACTTAAGATAAAAAAATACAAAGTAACTCCTTTGACTAAGAACTAAAATGAAATCTCTTGAAAACACTTTCTTCGCGGTATCAAATCCCTACCGGAAGAAATACTTCAAAAACTTTGGTAAAGAGGCTAAAATTGAACTGGAGCAACGATATTGTCACTTTTGCACCCGCACGAACACTATCAATAATGGTTTTTGAAAATGCCTTGAGTCGTCCATCCAGAAAGATGAGAAGTCTTGATCGATGAACGTACTTGGGTCGGGGATGATCCCCTACAAGTGCAGGTCGTCGAATCACCATATCTTAAAATTCTATTCTCTGAAGATCCGAGATGAAAAAAAAGAGTTGGCATGGGTGGGCAGTCTGAGTTAAGTGGGCCAGTTAACAGGGCTACGGCATTGAGGTATGAATGATAGCATTATATTTCTTTCACAAACGCAGCATAACGAGGACACATAACGACCGGTTCCTCGAAACTCGATGTAAAATTGGCACAAAAAAGCCCGGGCTCCACAAGTCTTCGCATATAGTGGATTCAAATTCCTGTAAAAAGGAATGAAAAATTAGTACACGATTCTCTTTTTGAGAAACACCTGTAACTTTATTTATATACTCATAATAATTACATGTATACTGATTTGACTTAAGATTAAAAAAATACAAAGTAACTCCTATAACTAAGAACTACAAGAAAATCTCTTGAAAACACCTTCTGTGCCTGAAGGAATACTTCAAAAACTTTGGACGGCAATGAATCTAAACAATCCCCCTCGCCCCGCGCCGCCTCCTCGGCGACACGGGGTAATCGCCGCCATCACCGGGAAACCCTCCCCTTCGCCTGCCCCTGCTGTGCTGCCGCTGGAGGGCCGGCCGGCGAAGCCGCGCCACGCCCCGGGATGGCGGTGGCGGGATGGATCCGTTCCCCCGCACCCTCCCACACGCTTCCCCACCCGCCTAGTGCCACCCAGATCCGCCGCAGGACGCCTCCCCGCCAAGGCTGCCGCCGGAGGGCCGCCGCCTAGGCCGTGTCGCCCTCGAAGGCGGCCGCGGGCTAATCCGCCCTTGCGCGCCACATCCCCCCCGCCCCCACGCCCCGATGGTCCTATGCGGGCGCCTCCTCCACCGCCAGGCGTCTCTACTGTCCGGCGGGCGCGCGCGCCGCCACGGCCTTTGACGCCGCCCGCAGCCCCCCTCCTCCTCCATGCGCTGCCCAGCTCTGGTGTTGCTTGGTCTTAGGTTGGACACGGTATCGTGGTCGGTCATGGGTGCTCGCGGCCTGCCTTCCTGCAGGCAGCCCCCTTCATCACCAGCGGCCCTTCCTCTCCCCCGAGCCACGGTGATGGCTCATGTGGTGGCGACGAGACAACAGTGTTCGTGGCAGGCACGAAGCCCCTCAGGGCGGGTACTTGCTGGAGCTGCTCTGGTCCTAGCGACCTTGGACCCGCGTCTCTCCGATGTCAATGGTTGTCGGCGTCCTCCGCCGGGTGGCTCTAGCCTCGATGACCCAGCAACTGCGTTCCTTCCAGCTCGCGTGGCTCCCTGACGCCCGACGGCTATGGCCACGGTAGCTAGGATCTGCGTCCCTCCAGTCCTAGCTTGTCGGCATTGCCGTTCGCCATCGCCCAACCCCCTTGTGGTTTGCTTCGCCTCCTGCCCTACCTTGTACGCCTCAATGCCTCCCCTTTTGTCGGATCTGATGCTCATGGGTTCGGAGTGCCACCCTCCGACGGCAGATGCAGCCCCGCCAACCCCCTTCCAACATGGTGGCTCCGACCAACGCTGGCGTCCTCATCTTCGTTTCCAGACACGGTGGCTATGGGATTGCTCAGCCCCAGGCCAGGGAGAAATCCCTGCTCGGCTTGCTGACGCTGGCAGCAGCGGCATCTGTGGATGTCGTTTCCTTCTTGGAGGCGCTGTCAAGGCCCTAGGCTACACCCCTCTTCGAGCTCAGGGGAAACCCTAGGTTTGGTTCCTCCAGACCGGATGGCAACCGCGTGTCGGCGTCGTCCTCCTTCTTGAAAGCGCTATCTTGCTTGCTCACGGTGTCTCCTATTTTGGTTCTGTAGATGTTGGTGCCCTTGTTGGTTCGGCATCGCCGCCCGTGAGTCGGGCTTGGTAGGTTTAGCTGTGATGTATCCTCTATTCGGGCCGAGCATCCCTTGTTCCTCTGCTCCGGGCACCATGTTCACGTCTGTCTGCGTTCGTGTCATGTGTTGTACCCCTGTTTGTACTCATTCTTTCCTACTATCAATGCAATGATACGCAAGCTTTGCGTATTCGTGAAAATACTTCAAAAATTTGGTAAAGAGGCTACAATTGAACTAGAGCAACGATATTGTCACTCTTGCATCCGCACAAACATTACCAGTAATGGTTTTTGAAAGTGCCTTGAGTCGCTGAAAGTGCGCTATATCGACTAGAGGGGGGGTGAATAGGCGATTTTTATGAAATTCTTCACTGAGGAATTTGCCGGTGAGGAAATTCCTTAGCGAAGAACTACTTGCAATGAATATGTACTCGTAGTAAACATAACAGATGCACACATAGTCAAGATGATGAAATGAAGACTAAGAACAGAGTACGGAAAGCGTAAACACAGGATAACAAGATGAAGATAAACAGATCAAGAAATTGAACCGAGGAATTTGTGAAAGTCTTCACCAAAGTCTTCAAGCACGATATGAACAACATGCAACATGTAATGAGGAAATATATGAGTTGAGGAAATAGAACCACCGGTTGGTGAAGACAATGATTTGGTAAACCAGTTCCAACTGCTGTCTCGGCTTGTACGTCTGTTGGAGCGGCCGAGTATTTAAACTCGAGGACACACAGTCCCGACACCCAGCCTCGAACTGCAACTCAGACACCCAGTCCTCACCGTATTCTCCTTGAACTAAGACCACGCAGCCTCGCCCAATCACTCGTGGTAAGTCTTTAGGTGACTTCCAAACCTTCACAGACTTGGTCACTTGGCGATCCACAATTCATCTTGATGATCTAGACCTTGACGCCTAACCATCCGGAAGAAGCACGCCTTCAAAGGTAATAAGCGCCGGATCCACGCAGATCAATTTCTTGATGATGCTCAATCACTTGGGGTTTGTGGGTTTGGTTTTGGGATTTTCCTCACTTGATGATTTTCGCCAAAGTCCCTGAGGATGGGTTGCTCTCAAATGACAAGTGTCAAGTTCTCTCGAGCAGCCAAGCAACTAGTGGTTGTAGGGGCGGCTATTTATAGCCTAGGAGCAGCCCGATATGATAAGACATAAATGCCTCCAATGATATGACCGTTAGGTGGATAAGATATTTTGGTCCGCGCAGAAGACAAAGAACGGTCGGAAATTTGACTCTCAAAGTCCTCGGGGCTATCATGTTCTCCTTGTGTAGGCAATTCACACCGGCGAATTCCTAACTCCTCGATCGAAAGAAGTCCTCAAGGAATGTAAGAACTGCTCTCACATCGATGAATTTGATGAACTGTATGAGATTTCCAATGGCTTCACTCAAGGGATTGGTAGGTGTAGGATTTTGAGTTGAGCATCACATGGAAATTTTTCCTTAGTATTTCCTCGACCCCCTTTAACAGTACGGTGTTTCCTTTGACTCAAGTAAGAGAAAATGAAACTACGAAAATAAAAGTCTTCATGCTTCATATTCCTCGAATGAATATCAAGTCTTCATGGTCACACCAATTTCTTCACTTTCAAAGTCTTCAGAAAGTCTTCAGAACATCAAAGTCTTCAGTTGAAGAACTTCAGTTTTAGGGGTCGACTTTCTCTGTAAATATCAAACTCCTCATAGACTTATAGACCTGTGTACACTCACAAACGCATTAGTTACTTAACCTATAAGTCTTCAATACACCAAAATCACTAAGGGGCACTAGATGCACTTACAATCTCCCCCTTTTTGGTGATTGATAACAACATAGGTTAAGTTTTCAACGGGGATAAACATATGAAGTGTAAATACTGATATTGAGGAATTTGATTGCAAGATATAGAAGAACTCCCCCTGGATGTGTGCATAATGAGGAATTTGCTTTTGAGGCAATGCACATTTGAAGAATTCAACCATGGAGATCTCCCCCTATATCTTGTAATTCATACACGCATTTGATATGCAATATGAAGAATTTGAAATGCATGATGAAATATGGTGCCTGATGAGATTCAGCATGCGTGCAATGATATTAACGAGGAATAAGCATGCAGAATCACACATCAAAAGTATCAAAGCATAGTGCAAAGTCAGCACAATGCACCGTTCAAAAATATCAGGGCACCATCGGACTTAAGATTACAACTCGATCCAATAAAAGTTTCGGAAGAACGAGAGTTGTAACTTAAAAAAACGCCCATAGTATAAACCCGCTTGAAGACTAACTCGGATTTCTCCCTTTGTCATCAAATGACCAAAAGGATCAAATTGAGGACTAACGCCTCAAGATAGTCAAGTTGATGGAGGAGCGCCAGCGTTGTCGGGTTGTTTGTTGAAGTAGGGCCTGCCGCAGTTGTCGCCCAAATCTTCATATTCATCGCGCCACGCAAAGAATAAGAGCTGGCCACCGATCAGAACTTTGACTCTCTTGAATTTCTTCGAGGTGGTGCGCATCACCAAAGCTTCCTCAAGACCCATAGTCTTCAATTCTTCCGCTGAATGTACATGATTAAGAACAGCCCAAAGCGGTTGAGGGTTTCATGAAGGTAGTCTCGGTTTTCTTCACCGCATTATGCGTTGAGGTCATGTTGTGAAGAATTGCAGCAAATTGGCGCTTCACCCATTTCGATTGTGTTCGACCTTCCGATGAAGACCGGGAGTAACTCACGATCACCATCACCCCGGTGCGCTTGCTTGAGGTCGTTGCTTGGTTGAGGTATTTATTGGCGGTGTCATGCATTGCGTAATCGCCATTGGTGGAGTAAGATGCAGCCTTGCGAAATTGACCATCCAATGGACGAGTGCCTTCATCAATTACAACTGCAGCCTTGCCCTTATCATCGATGATGAAACCGGTCGCTTGGGGACTTCAATGGGCGGCAAGTAGCTGCCATGATTCGAGTGTCACTTTGTAGTTTAGTGAAGATCTTGCCCTTATGAATCTCATGATCCAAGCCGCATATGGCTTCAGCTCAAAAGGTGACATTGCAACATTGGCCAGAGTCCTCATGAAGAAATCATGGAAGTTGACAGGAACGCCATGAATGATATTGAAAAGCATGTTCTTCATGATGCCTACGACATCTTCTTCATTTGAGTCGTGGCCTTTATGGGACTCATTGTCTTCGCCAAGATTCTATAAACAGTCCGAGGCACATACAAAGAAATCCTTGACGAGGAATTTGGTTCGAGGGCTTGACTCGCTTCAGTGGCTTCATAAGCACTTGCATAAAGTGATCGACAATTCGCGGTCATTGTAGATGCAACGTCTTGATTCATGGGGAGGATCAAGAGGAAGGACACGGGCAATTCATTTGTCGGTGCCTTGTAGTGAGTATTCTCGTCATCCAATCCAATACCCATGAGTTGATATCTTTAGCATCTCCGTGATGTGCAGGTGGCATAGAATCAAGAATGAGTTCTTCATTCCACCACATATATCGCTGTAAATTCAGCAGCTCTGCGTCGTGAAGAACACGGAGTAATCGCTCAAGCACGGTAGTGATTCCATATCCACATGAGGAATATGCTCATGGTCGAAGATCTTGTCCTTGTCAAATAGCACTGAGGAATAGAAGTTTGCTTGTGTTGGAGTCCAGAAGCATTTTTTCCTCATTCGAGCAGAATCATATGGATTATAAGCAGTGAAGAGCACGTGCTCAGAAAAGAAGTCTTTAGCCTTGAATTTTTGCTTGCTTGAGAACGGATTCTTTGGCTTGGGCAGAGGAATATCTGTGATTTGCAAAGACAACCTCGTGAATCGCGATCTCGTGTTCTTTAGGTCGAGGAATTTCTGGTTCCTCTCCTTGTGCAGCTTTGAGGATCAAGATGGGTTCTTGGCGCTAGTGGCTGGAATTTCTTCATTGATGATGAAGTGGGATGAGTTTCTTCAAAGCCCATTTGAACAAAGGGTAGCCGGGGATGAGGAACTTGTTGAAGCGGAGTATTGGGATGCCGACTTTCCCAAAAGTCATCGCTCATCACCGTGTAGTGCACCCAATATCCACGTCTTCGTCTTCTTTTTCAATTTCTCAACACCGCCTCTTCACCGTGAACCGAGGCACGGTGAGGAACCAACGGGGTTGAAGGGAAAGCTTCCACTTCAATTTCTTCATCAAGCTGTTCGAGGTAGCAACAGATTGATTTTCTTCATCGATCCGCTTGGGATCTTGTAATCTTCTCCATAAGGAACAATCTCCTTGGACGACATGGAGGAAATGGGAATGGCATCAATAGGATTTTCAATCGAGCTGGTCATTGGCTTCATTTTCTTCGCAGTCAAGAATTTGACGCACTGATGCCTTCCTCTTCTTCACCGCAGCTCATTCTCAGAGTTTTGTCTTCTTCACTTCATATGTCAAGGAAGAATTGGAGATGGTGTTGGTGCAGGAGGAGCCGAGGATTGTGGTATAGTTTCTTCAGCGAATCGTGCAATTGCCTGCTTCCTTCAGATTCTTCAGCGCACCACTAGTGGATGCCCAGGAATTTCTTTAGCAATGGAATGGAGTCATCAGCCTCGAACTTGTAGTTCTCATCAAGACGCTGAAAGTCATCAGCGGTCTTGGCATGTTCTTCAGCAGGCTGAGCAGATTCTTCAGCCTGAGGATTTTCTTGTTGCGATGGAGCTGCAACAGTTGACATTTTCTTCGTCAAATTGACGAATCTCACCTTGGATCCTTGCCAATCAGCATTGTAAGCTTCGAAATCCTTGCTGAGGGCTTGGATTTCAGATTGAGCTTTGAGAAGTTCTTCAGGAGTTAAGTTGACTAAGTTCTTCCTCAGAAGCTTCTCCTTTCTGGCTTTTGCTCTCTTCAATTCACGAGCCTTTTCAAATTTCCATTTCTCTTCAGCGATGAAATGGTTCAGCATGTGACTTTGACCAGGAGTCAGTGGCAGATCCGGAATGGGAGTGTTTGGATCTTGATGCCATAGGTCAATGAAGTCGAGGATCTTCTTTGGATCCAAAAGCAGAGGCACACTTGTTCTTTTGGCTCTAGCGGCCTTGGTCAGTCTGTCTCTAATGATTTCTTCAAGTTCTTCATCAGAGGCCTCATCATCAGAAGGCACATTGAATGCAACCTGTTTCTTCTTTGGACTTGGCCGAGGAACGCGTCCAGCTGTTGCTTTTGTCTTCAGCAGAGTGGGGCCTGTTGAGGACATTGGTGCGGTGAGGAACTTGCCGAGACACCGTAGCAATTGAGAAACCCCGAGTCCTTTGACAAGTAGCCGATGCACAGTGTTGAGGACTTGAGAGAGCTGCCGAGGATTTTGAATGAGCAGCAGAGTCTCGAGGAATTTGCCGTGAGGGCGCTGCCGAGGAACTGGGCCGTGAGGGCGCCGACGGTGAAGCACTTGGCTTGCAGCGAGCTTCTTGGCATTGATTTCTCGGCTTGACCGAGGGCTCAAGAAGCAAGCAGCAGCAGCAGCAGAATCCTCATTGAATTTCCTCACCGCCTCCTTGGCCTGTCTTGCCAATTTGGCTTGACGCTCGACCATTCTTCAGAAAGTCTTCACCACTCTTGATGCTAGTGGGATCAGCGACTTGGCCAGGTGCCAGTGGAGCTCTTGGGCATGGAGGGTTTAAAGCGAATTTCCTCATGTACTTGGGAGTAACATAGCGGTATTCCCTCCATTCGCGTGCCCATCTTCTTTCTATCCTCTCAGACAAGACTTTGCGCTGATTTTTGGTCTCCTTGCCAAACTTGGATTCATCGGTGTCAGAGAGTCTTTGTATATTTCCTCAGAATCTCAAAGGCGATCATGACTTCGGTTTCTTTCCTCCCTTCGTGGTCTCTTGCCTTTCGCCATTTTCTTCAGTGAGGAATTTGAACAATAGAGCACTCAAGAAGTATGCAGTTTTTCTTCGAGGAACGCTGCAAATGAGTTAAGTTGATGAGAACCTAGTGATTCAAAGAAGAAACATGAGTACCTGTGAACAAAGTGTAGGTGCGAGGAATTTGGAGAGGTCATATCGTTCTCGTAAGATTTTCAAAAGGAACAAGTTTTGAGGAATTTGACCAGTTGAGCCTTGAGGAATTTCACTAAGCGCTTGCCTTAGGTTCCAGAGTTGTATGATTGAAAATCCGCACAATTGAGGAATCTTGAAGAAATGAATGCTTAGAGAGATAAATCAAGAGCATATAGCGTGTGAGGTGTTCATATGTGAAGATTTGAAGAGCAAAAACATCTTTGAAGATTTTCAGAAAGTTTTGAGAATCAACGCGAGTAATAAAAGTGAATTTTAATTACCCGAACTGAAGAGCACAACGAACAGGAGTGAACTGTAGTGAAGTTCGTCACGTTAGATCTCCCACACCCTAACTTGGCAGAGGGAGACGGCTACGGCGGCGACGGAGTGAGATTTCCGCGACCGGCGCAAGTACGACGGCGATGAGGTCGAGGCAGTGAAGCTTTTCCTCACCGGCGGCGATGGAGTAGCGGCGGCGCTAGGGTTTGAGGAGAGCTCGAGCATGAGACAGCGATCGAGCGGAGTAAATAAAGTGAGGAGGGTAGAGGGGTATTTATAGCCACGGTGAAAACTGTTCGCCCGAAGATTTTGGGACGAACGTGCCCCTGCCCTTTCTCCTTCACGCGACATGTGTCACCCACGTCATCGCGAGATGAGATCGTAAGATCGTGGGTGATTAAACTAATACATCGTGGGATGCGGAACGGTTTGAGCGGTAAAACCGAAAACTTGAATAAGATTTGTTTTAAAAGTTTCGTTTCGCAATTTCTTCAAATTGTCGGGACCAAAGTGAAGACTTTGAACGAAGTTTCAATCGTAACACACATGAAGAATTTGTGAATAGATTGGATTGAGTATAGCATAGAGGGAAGGGTCCGATCACATTCACTTAGTAGAAATCGCAACTTGAAGTAATAGCAATAAGTGAATGTCAGAGAGGACATAAACTCATATATATATATATATATATATATATATATATATATATGTAGCCAATGAAGAAAAAACGACGGAATCATTGAGGATTTTGCAAAGTTGAAGAATTTAAAAACCGAGGAATTTCAAAATGAGGAAAACTCAAATTGAAGATTTTCAACTTTTGTGGTGGCGTAGCTCATCAGATAAGAATGATGATTTCGCACACCGCATACAATTGTCGAGGGTTCGAGAATCAAATTCTTCATTAATTTCTTCACACTTAGAGTGTTATTCTTCATTGATTGAAGAAAACGTTTCTTCATGTGTTGCACATCTAAGTCATCAATTATGCATAAGGGTTAGGATGTGTGTCCTTTTCAAAGAACATTCAAGATTCTAAGATATTTAGCTCACACCGCAACTTGCTAAATCTCTTCTCATCCAAGGGCTTAGTGAAGATATCAGCTAGCTGTTCTTCGATCTTCACATGCTCGATGGAGATATCGCCTTCAACACATGATCACGAAGAAAATGATGACGAACTGGATGTGCTTAGTCTTCGAGTGCTGAACTCGGGTTGTGAGCAATCTTGATGGCACTCTCATTGTCGCAGAGGAGAGGCACATTCTTCACGCTGACGCCATAGTCCTTGAGGGTTTGCTTCATCCAAAGCAGCTTGAGCACAAAGATGAGCCAAAGCAGCAATGTATTCAGCTTCAAAGAAGAGAGATGTGATACGCAGTTCTGCTTTCTTCGAGGACCAATGCACCAAAGATCGTCCGAGGAAATGACAAGTGCTAGATGTTGACTTGCGGTCCACACGATCACCAAAGATAGTCGAGTCGTAATATCCGATGAGATCAAAAGCAGAGCCCTTGGGGTACCATAGTCCTAGTGTTGGTGTGTGAGCTAGATATCAAGAATATGCTTCACACCTTATGGTGTGATTCCTTCTGCAGCTTGAAATCGAGCACACATGCAAACACTAAGCATTATATCCGCCTAGATGCACATAAGTACAATAAAGAACCAATCATGGAGCGGTATACCTTGTGATTGAAATCAATACCATTTTCATCAGTGCATAGATGGCCATTTGTGGGCATAGGAATTTTGACGCCTTTGCAATCTTGCATGCCGAATTTCCTCAAGACATCTTTGAGGTATTTCTCCGAGATATGAATATGCCATTGCGTCACCGATTTAATTTGAAGACCTAAGAAGAATTTCAACTCTCCCATCATAGACATTTGATATTCTTCACTCATCATATAGGCAAATTCATCACTATATCGCTGGTTAGTACAGCCAAAGATAATATCATCAACATATATTTGGCACACAAATAGTTCACCATCATATGATTTAGTAAATAGAGTAGGGTCAAGTGAACTGGTGTGAAGCCATTCTTCACGAAGAATTCCTTCAAGTGTCATACCACGCCCGAGGGGCTTGCTTGAGGCCATAGAGGGCCTTATTGAGTCTCAAGACTTTGTCGATTCTTGGGATCTTCAAAACACGGGGTTGAGCAACATATACTTCTTCCTCAAGCTTACCATTGAGGAATGCACTTTTCACATCCATTTGATATAAGATGATATCATGATGGTTAGCATAGGCAAGTAAAATGCGAATAGCCTCAAGTCTAGCAACAGTGCAAAAGTTTCATCGAAATCAATTCCTTCAACTCGTGTGTAGCCTTGAGCTACTAGTCGTGCCTTATTCCTCACCACAAGGCCATTTTCATCTTGCTTGTTGCGGTAGATCCACTTTGTGCCAATGATATTATGCTTATGAGGATCCGGGCGATTGACCAATTCCTGACATTGTTCAATTCGAATCGATGTAATTCTTCTTGCATAGCCCTGAATCCACTCCGCCCGTAAAAGCTTCATCTACCTTAGTGGGCTCGAGATAGAGACAAAAGCATAGTGCCCACAAAAGTTAGATAAGTGTGAGGCTTTTGAGCGGGTGAGAGGACCTGGTGCGCTAATGTCATCGATGATCTTATCCACTTGCACTTCTTTTGCAACGCGTGGATGAGTTGGTTGACGTTGAGGATTTTGATCAGCATTTTCTTCAACACCATTTTCCTCATCATGTTCTTCGTGCATCACCGACGCTCTTCACGAACAGGATGAATTCTTCAACAGATTCTTCAAGAGGGATGACATCCTCGCTGTTTTGAGCTTGATAGCATCCTCGGTGCTGGTTCATCTAACACAGAAGGTAGGTGCTCTCTTTGCAGCCATTAGTTTCATCGAACCGCACATCTACAAAGGTCAACAATCTTGTGAAGAACAATGTTGAAGACTCAGAGGTGTGCGTAGTCCTTTCCGTAACCAAGCATAAAACCCTCATGTGCTTTGGTGCAAATTTAGAATTGTGGTGAGGATCTCTAATCCAACATTTAGCAATCAAGACTTTGAAATAACTCACATTGGGTTTCTTGTCGTTGAGGAGTTCATAGGCGTCTTCTTGAAGAATTTGTGAAGATATACTGCTGATGATGTGGCAGCAAGATCAATTGCATCGATCCAAAAACGCCGAGGCGCTTTTGTATTCATCAAGCATAGTGCGAGCCATCTCAACAAGAGTTCTGTCTTGCGCCCACGACGCCATTCCGCCGAGGAGTATAGGGAGCAGATAATTCATGAGTAATACCAAGTTCATCAAGATAGGCATCAAGACCGAATTCTTGAACTCGGCCCATTGTCACTTCGATATGCTTGATCTTCACACCAAAGTTGGTTGAAGCCCTCGAAGAAAATCGTTTGAAGACTTCCTGCACTTCATGTTTGTAAGTAACAATGTGTACCCATGTGTATCGAGAGTAATCATCAACAATGACAAAACCATATAGAGATGCATCATTAGTGACTGCTGAATAATGAATCGGTCCGAAGAGGTCCATGTGAAGTAATTCGAATGGACGGGTAGTGGTCATGATAGTCTTCGCTGGGTGCTTGGCCTTGGTCATTTTTCCAGCTTCACATGCTCCGCATAAGTGATCCTTGAGGAATTTGACATTCTCAATGCCAATGACATGCTTCTTCTTCGCAAGCGTGTTCAAATTCCTCATGCCTGCATGACCAAGTCGTCGATGCCATAGCCAGCCTTCAAGCTTTTGCAAGTAGACACATGGCTGGTTGTGGTCCTGAGAGAAATCAACAATATACAGATCTCCTCTCCTAAAGCCTTCAAGACTTTGGAATTGTCACTTCCATAATCACAACACAGCGATATTTGCCAAAGACAACAACCATATCAAGATCACAAAGCATTGAGATCGACATGAGATTGTATCCTAAGGACTCAACAAGCATGACTTTGTCCATGTGCTTATCCTTAGAGATAGCAACCTTACCAAGACCCAATACCGACTTTTGCCTTTGTCAAGAAATATGATATGCTTCAGAGGTGACGGTGATAAAGGAGCATCCATCAATAGATTCTTGTCACCGGTCATGTGATTTGTACATCCACTATCGAGGACCCATTCGGTGGTTTTGGGTTGATCATCCCGCAGATGAATTAGTATAACTTACAATCTCATATGCTTCATCGCTGAAGAATATGAAATCAAGTTCATAAGATGAATTTCATCAAGCAAAGAACAGATATAGCAAGATGAGGACGTGTGAAATGAAAGTTCATTTCATCATGATTCGCCAAGGCCCTTTCGTGCATTTTGTCGTCCCCAAGAAATTCTTCAGACGTTAGAGCACGCCCGAGACTCGACCCGCAGAAGAGATTAGTTCTTTTCTTTACCACCCACATCCGGAGGGATGGCAAAGAGTTCATCATCCTGCGAGCACCATGTGAGAAAGGTGGCAAAGATGCCAAACCATTTCGCTTAGCATAGGAGGGGTTAGGGTAAGCATATGAATAAGCGAGTAATTCTTCGAGGACTTATGAACATAATGGTTTGAAGAATAATGCACATATTCATAGCCCTTAGCTTTGCCCTCATGAGACAGATTTGTTAGCACGATGATAATCATATGAGGACTTTGATCCATTGAGGAATTTGATCCTCGTGAAGAATTTGGTCCATATGAAGAGTTTGGTCCATATGAAGAATTTGATCCGAGGTTCTGTTCTTCATGTGGTGTCATGAGGACATTCACCAAGACTTTCAACGCAGCTTTTGGGAACCCAGATTTTCTTCATAGGGGAACCGCTCTCGCAGCTTAGTGCCAATATATCTAGCAAATACTTCACCATTCGATTTTTGAACAGTTTATAGTTGAGTCAAATGACTCATCGAAGAATGAGGAGATTCACATGTAAAGCCAGATAAGTTAGATGGATCAACTGGAGGTCCCTTTGCAAAGAACCCATGAGGTTTTGGGATACCGCCAAAGCTTCCAATATGTTCCATCGGCGTTGAGTTTCCTCTCAAAGGCAATACCTCTTTCCTAGGGTTTCGCTGAGGATCTGCTTTTGAGCACATCACAAAGTGTCTCGATGCCCTTTGAGGCTTTTGTACATGCCTATCACGTACAATTCCTTCAGCCCTGCATTGTCAGTGATACTAGCAAAGTCCTCAGATGAAGAATTAGTAATAGCAGAGGCAGATGAAGAATTTGTAACATTTGAAGCATTTGAACATTCAGTGAAGAATTAGCGATTCACGCTCAATGCACTTTAAGCATGGAGGAACAAATTCTTCCGAGAAGCGCTGATTTGTTGAGCTAGTAATGAATCGCGCCCTTCAAGATCTTCATAACACACTCTTAGTTTTTCAAGATCCGCCTTTCTTTGAATAGCCTCAAGAGAAAGCTTCTCATTGTCTTGCTTTTCTTGAAGAAATTCATAAGAAAGTTTCTCATGATCGACAAGAGAGAGTTATGATGACCTTGAAGGTTATCATACTTAGACTGAAGTCTCTAAAGATTTTCAGTCAGGGCATTAGTGCGATCCATTTCTTCACCCAACATATCATCACTTTTATCTAGCATGTGTTGAACCTTTTCAAGAGCCCATTGTTGTTTCACAGCAATTTTAGCAAGTTTAGAGTAGCTAGGCTTAAGATCCTCATCAGATTCATTTTCACTAGAATCAGAGGAGTTGTATTTGAGTACCTTAGCTCCTTTTGCCATGAAGCAATAGGTGGGAGTGTAGCCATCATTATCTTCAGTATGCTTGTCGGTGGAGTCGGTTTCTTGATGTTGAAGATGGACTTGTCGATTTAAAGCAAAGAATAACGCCGACTCGCCACACTGCACTCAGATTCTTCAGACTCCTCCTCTTCATCATTTTCCTCGATTCAGCTTCAGAGTCCATTTCCTTGCCAATGAATGCCCGAGCTTTCTTGGAGCTGCCCTTCTTGTGAGATGAAGACTTTGATGGTTTTGAAGACGAAGATTTTGATGATTTCTTCTTCTTCTTCATATCATAAAACTGTAGTCCTTGTATTTCTTCTTCTTCATTTCCTTTTCCCACTGAGGACAATCTTGAATATAGTGACCAGGCTTCTTGCATTTGTGGCAAAGTCTTTCTTGTAGTCACCGGATGAAGAATCATTTCCTCTTGAGGATTTTCCAAAACGACCACGCCTTGTGAACTTCGAATTTCTTCACAAGGAGAGCTAGATCCTGCTCGCTTCTTCAGATCACCAAGGCTACTACCGTAATCCTCACATTCAGAGTCGACACAACCTTAGCCTTCGTGGCACGTGGTTTGCCATAGTTTAAGCCATAGAGATCTCTCTTTCAGCAAGTCGAACTCGTGGGTGTTAAGCCTTTCGAGGATATCAGCAGGATCAAGCGATTTGTAGTCAAGACGTTCTTGTATCATCGGTCCCAGAGTATCAAATGAGGAATCAAGCGATCTTAGCGGTTTCTTCACAACTTCATGATCGTGATGTCGGTGGCACCGAGGGCTTGAAGCTCATTTGAGATGTCGATGAGGCGATCAAAGGTTTGTTGGACATTTTCGTTGTCGAGTCTTTTGAAGCGGTTGAAGAGATTCCAAGAACATCAACTCGAGAGTCACGCTGAGTTGAAACTCCTTCATTTACTTTGGACAGCCTATCCCGTATAAGCTTAGCAGCTTCCAAAGCACTCACTCTCCCATACCGTCCTTTGCTCGATGGCCACAGATGATATTCTTCGCTTGAGAGTCGAGTTGTTTGAATCTCTTCACATCGGTAGCGGTCGTTGCTTCAAAGGATGCCGGGGACACCATTTTCCACAACATACCGTAGATCATTATCAATTGCCTCAAGATGCATTCGATCTTGTTCTTCCAAAGAGGGGTAGTCCATTCCATCAAAGGTAGGACACCCACCGAGACCTTGATCATACCTGCGGTCGACATAACTAGAACTCCGTGGTTAAACTAAAATCACACGTAACAAGGAGTACCTTGCTCGATACCAATTGAAAGTGCTATATCGACTAGAGGGGGTGAATAGGCGATTTTATGAAATTCTTCATCGAGGAATTTGCGGTGAGGAAATTCCTTAGCGAAGAACTACTTGCAGCGGAATATGTACTCGTAAGTAAACATAACAGATGCACACATAGTCAAGATGATGAAATGAAGACTAAGAACAGAGTACGGAAAGCGTAAACACAGGATAACAAGATGAAGACAAACAGATCAAGAAATTGAACCGAGGAATTTGTGAAAGTCTTCACCAAAGTCTTCAAGCACGATATGAACAACATGCAACATGTAATGAGGAAATATATGAGTTGAGGAAATAGAACCGGTCAGTTGGTGAAGACAATGATTTGGTAAACCAGCCCAACCGCATTGTCTCGCCAGTACGTCTGTTGGAGCGGCCGAGTATTTAAACTCGAGGACACACAGTCCGGACACTCGCCTCTCGAGCCGCAACTCAGACACCCATCCTCACCGTATTCTCCTTGAACTAAGACCACGCAGCCTCGCCCAATCACTCGTGGTAAGTCTTCAGTGACTTCCAAACCTTCACAGACTTGGTCACTCGGCGATCCACAATTCCTCTTGATGTTTCTAGACCTTGACGCCTAACCGTCTGGAAGAAGCACAGCCTTCAAAGGTAATAAGCGCCGGATCCACGCAGATCAATTTCTTGATGATGCTCAATCACTTGGGGTTTGTGGGTTTGGTTTTGGGATTTTCCTCACTTGATGATTTTCGCCAAAGTCCCGGAGGATGGGTTGCTCTCAAATGACAAGTGTCAAGTTCTCTCGAGCAGCCAACCAACTAGTGGTTGTAGGGGCGGCTATTTATAGCCTAGGAGCAGCCCGATATGATAAGACATAAATGCCCTCCAATGATATGACCGTTAGGTGGATAAGATATTTTGTCCACGGCGCAAGAAGACAAGAACGGTCGGAAATTTGACTCTCAAAGTCCTCGTGGCTATCATGTTCCTCATCATGTAGGCAATTCAAGACCGGCGAATTCCTAACTCCTCAATCGAAAGAAGTCCTCAAGGAATGTAAGAACTGCGTCTCACATCGATGAATTTGATGAATCGTATGAGATTTCCAATGGCTTCACTCAAGGGATTGGTAGGTGTAGGATTTTGAGTTGAGCATCACATGGAAATTTTTCCTTAGTATTTCTCGACCCCTTTAACAAAGACGGTGTTTCCTATGACTCAAGAAAGAGAAAATGAAACTACGAAAACAAAAGTCTTCACGCTTCATATTCCTCGAATGAATATCAAGTCTTCATGGTCACACCAATTTCTTCACTTTCAAAGTCTTCGTAAAGTCTTCGTAACATCAAAGTATTCAGTTGAAGAACTTCAGTTTTAAGGGTCGACTTTCTCTCAGAATATCAAACTCCTCATAGACTTATAGACCTGTGTACACTCACAAACGCATTAGTTACTTAACCTATAAGTCTTCAATACACCAAAATCACTAAGGGGCACTAGATGCACTTACAGTCGCCCATCCAAAAAGATGGGAAGCCTTGATCGATGAATGTAATTGGGCCGGGATGATCCTTTACAAATGCAGGTCGTCGAATCACTATATCTTTAAAATTTATTATCTAAAGATCCGAGATGAAAAAAAGGAGTTGGCATGGGTGGACAGCCTGAGTTAAGTGGGCCAGTCCAACGGGGCTACGCCCTATCACCAGTCGACAAACAAATTAAAATATTTATGCACGAAAATGGTTTCACACAAAGAAGTAAACATTGATGTATCAATGACAACAGTATATTTCTTTCACAACCGCAGCATAATGAGGACACATAACGATCGGTTCCTCGAAACTCGATGCAAAATTGGTGCAAAAATGCCCAGACTACACAAGTTTTCGCATATAGTGGATCCAAATTCTTGTAAAAAGGAAATGAAAAACTAGTAGACAATTCTTTTTTGAGAAACACATGTAACTTTATTTATATTCATAACAATTACGTGTACACTGATTTGACTTAAGATCCAAAAAAAATACAAAGTAACTCCTAGACTAAGAATTAAAATGAGATCTCTTGAAAACACTTTCTTCGCGGCATCAAATCTCTGCCGGAAGAAATACTTCAAAGACTTTGATAAAGAAGCTAAAATTGAACTGGAGCAATGATGCTGTCACTCTTGCACCCACACGAACACTACCAATAATGGTTTTTGAAAATGCCTTGAGTCGCCCATCCAAAAAGATGGGAAGTCTTGATCGATGAACGTACTTGGGTCGGGGATGATCCTCTACAAGTGCAGGCCGTCGAATCATTATATCTTAAAAGTTTATTCTCTGAAGATCCGAGGTGAAAAAAAGGAGTTGTCATGGGTGGGCAGTCTGAGTTAAGTGGGCCAGTCCAACGGGGCTACGGCCTATCACCAGTCGACAAACAAACTAAAATATTTCTACAGGAAAATGGTTTCACACAAAAAAGTAAACATTGAGGTATCAATGATAGCAGTATATTTCTTTCACAACCGCAACATAACGAGGACACATAATGACCGGTTCCTCGAAACTCGATGCAAAATTGACGCAAAAATGCCCGGGCCACACAAGTTTTCGCATATAGTGGATTCGAATTCCTGTAACAATGAAATGAAAAACTAGTACGCAATTATTTCT
This sequence comes from Aegilops speltoides, assembly GCA_021437245.1. Classification (NCBI taxonomy): domain Eukaryota; kingdom Viridiplantae; phylum Streptophyta; class Magnoliopsida; order Poales; family Poaceae; genus Aegilops; species Aegilops speltoides. The sequence goes on from JAHHZJ010000413.1 coordinate 95,496, forward strand.
TTCAGAAATACCTGTAACTTTAATCATACTCATAACAATTGCATGTACACTGATTTGACTTAAGATAAAAAAATACAAAATAACTCCAATGACTAAGAATTACAATGAAATCTCTTGAAAACACCTTGTTCGCGGTATCAAATATCTATCCGAAGAAATACTTGAAAGACTTTGGTAAAAAGGCGACAATTGAACTGGAGCAACGATGTTGTCACTCTTGCACCCGCACGAACATTACCAATAATGATTTTTAGAAGTGCCTTTAGTCGGCCATCTGAAAAGATTGGACCGGGGATGATTCCCTACAAATGCAGGCCGTCGAATCACTGTATCTTAAAAAATTATTCTCATAAACTATGACGATCATTAGACGTTGACAAAGAACATAGATGTCTTAAAAGATCCGAGATGAAAAAAGGAGTTGGCATGGGTGGGCAGTCTGAGTTAAGTGGGCCAGTCCCACGGGGCTACGGCCGGGGGCGTGAAACCCCGCGGCACAAATGCCCGTCCAGGCCTTTCGGCCCGGAGACGCGCGCCTGCTCGTGCACAGGAACGCCATGGTATAGGTATATGCTTGCGGTGTCCCATTCCTGCCTGTCTTATTCCCTCTTTCTTCGTATAAACTAGCGAAACTTGCGCGGCGGCACGCCGCGCCCGTCCATAGGTTTGTACTACATGTTGATAAGCATGGACAATTGTTAGGATAGACAATGTAAGTTAGCGAATGAATAAAAGTTTGAGGCAGGCAGATGAGCTAGTCGAACATGTAAAAACTAATAAAAAAATTACACCTTTGTTAAGAAAGAAGAATTTAGACGATGTAGACCAAAAGATGAAAAGAAAAGGAGAAATACAAATATATACATGATAGTTTTTAATTCAACCTAAATTCGGCCAATTATGATTTGACGTCATCAAGAATTTTAAAACCAATGGAATCTTTTTAGAAATGTATGTAAGTACGGACGGTGAACAACTGTTTGTAACACTGTTTTCTTTGTAATGACCATAAACATTTCGCACTCAATATTTTTTTTTAGTAACAGAATTACATATAGTTGCTATGTGGATCCTTGAGGAATGGAAGACGTTTTTTTCCAGAATCTAAATATTTGCTTATTACAGTCTACCAAGGAGTTAAGTGGCTTATCCTTCATCTATGTGGGCGCGCCAAGATTGTCCCCACCTGTAGTGCCCGACATGTGGAGCATTCAATGCAGATCATGATCTCGTGAGGTGTGTCGATGTCGTGATAGCAAATAATCTTTCAACAATAGACCAATACCTCTTGGACACTGTTCGCACATTCGCCTTCAAGACCGGCCTCGTGTGATTTACCCACACCGCTTCACTTATGCTATCTCGAGCATAGAATACCTAGAGTAGTACCGTGGCACCGTGGAGGCGTGCTTGTCACCGATATAGCAAGTAGTCACCTAATGGAGCAAGATTTTTTAAGACCGCTCACAGATTCGATATCGAACACCGGCGAAGCGGTGCCGATGAACTTCGCCCATCCAACACCCGCCTCGGGCTATAAAAATAACCACGACTCTTTTCTTCTTTCTCCGCTCCACAATGGATCTCGCCCCTCCTCCTTTATTTTCCGGTAACAAAAGATCGAGGGAGCATAGTGTGAGGTGTGTTTGATGTCATCACATCAAAGAGTCTTTCTATGGACCAATACCTCTCGACACCGCCGCAGATTCGCCTTGAAAGACCGGCATTGCGTGCTTTACCCATGCCTAACGTGGTATCTGTGAGGCACGCTCGCTGTCGATAAAGCAAGCGTTAGCCTTCAAGGAGCAAGATTTTTTAAGATCGCCACAGATTCAAGATATCGAACACCGCGAAGCGGTGCCGGTGAACTTCGCCCATCCAACACCGAAGTTCGGTCTATAAAATGACCACACACACTCTATTCTTCTTTCTCCATCCCACAACGTATCTCGCCCCTCCTCCCTTATTTTCCAAAGGACAAAAGATCGAGAGGAGGCCTCTAATGGAGGACGGACCCCGAGTTGGTCATAGTTCTTATAGCTGGGCTGCTAGCAAGATTACTTGGCTTTCTATGCTTTTGTGCGCAATGATTGTAGATGATCGCCATGACGCTGCTGCTCGAGCGGTGATTCTCGAGGTCTTGGCGGCCATGTCACCGAAATAAATATGCTTGATAGCCTTCTATCTGAGTTATGTGAGAGATATTATATTGTTATCCTTCGTTTTTTTTAATCTTTCGCTACTAAAGGCAGATATGTTTGGCAGTGTTCTACTTGTCATATCAAGTATATATATTGCCTTCCTTTGTTCATTATTATTTATTTTTATTTGCGTGGTTTCATAACGTCGTTCATGTAAACTTTTTTTTTTATTCTTGTGCTTGTTAACTTTGTCACATGTTCAGGATGTTACGTGATATAGATAAGTCGTTTTTCTATCTACCATTGATGTCGATTTTTACAAGATAGAGATTTTTTTTTTCGTTCCGTAGAAACTAATACTGAGTTGCAATAATGTAGAAGGTGATTGACCATAGAAAGTTTGCATTTACAATTAACTTACACATAACATACATTCTTTTATAGAATTACACCATAGTGAACATGCATGTATCACAACATAGTACAACTTGGTAAGAAAACTATATTAAACAACCAAAGGATATTGAAACGACAGGCATCTACACATAAACCGTATTGTAGATAGTGCTAAAGCTTGAAATCAGGCCATCTTGGAGGACTGACCACTGTTGTTGCTGCCAATAATGAAATGATATATCACTTTTGCGAAGTGCGTGGATGAGCGACTGCGAGAGAGACACGGAACTAATCATGAAATTATGAAACACCAGACGCAACATTACCTCTTCAAAAAATTCACCAGAAAAAAACAAAATTATACGCAAATACAGTACTGTACTATACCCAAAACCAGCATAGAAAAAAAAGACGAAAACTACACGCTCCAGGCAATAAAACGCAACCTGCATGCGCCATGCACAACAGGCCACACTCGAGGAAGCCAACAATCAGTCCAACTCGGCCCAACACACTTCACCCGGCCCATATTCTAGCCAGTCGCACGCACGGGAAACCAACACCGTTCAGTCCCACCTCGGAAACAGAGGAGCGGACGAAGCAGCTTAAATAGCCACATCCACCACCGATTTCGAACTCCTATGCTATTACTACCCACTGCCCCGTTGCACCCCGCTGCTGGGCCCATCGCCAGGCTCTATCAGCCACCCGAGTCGCCACAGAGCTTGATTTGCACGCAGCCCGCAAGCTGCTATGGGCCCAGCAGCGCCGGTTGGGCAAATTTTTTTTTCCATTTTTTTTTTAAAAAAACCATGACGTGAAACTACCACAAACACTATTTTCCACCACCGATGGGCATAGCAGCGCCAGTTGGGCACTTTTTTCTCTTTTCATTTATCATAAAAAAAAACATGACGCGAAGTTAACACAAACACCATTCCCCCAGTCAACTATCATCTATCATGCATGTCCCACGCAACTAATCACAATCCCAACCCAATAAAACGATTCATCCAGACCACAATACCCATATTCAACTATCAAAACCATCCACATACCTTATAGAAAAAAAATAAAATAAGAGTATACCATATTCTATAGCGTGAGGCAAACGGGCAGCAGAAACACCAGCATCACGTCGAGACGTACTTACATCTGCAAATACAGTACACATCAACTGATCAGCTATAATCAAACAACAGCAAATACAAAGGTCTCATCGATCGTAACACACAAACCAAAACTACAATCAACAGGCTGCTCGCCCAAACGGATCTCCTCCCTGCGAGAAGCAGCAGAAGGACTACACCCACCTTGCAACACCAAATAACAACAATTAGACCACAAAACCAATAAAAATAATTCGAATGCAACGAAAAAAATACAAACCAGATGACACATCAACATCCATGGAAATAGCTCGCGACAGGGACAAAGCACACGACGATGACGACCCAGGCGCACGACGAACAGACCGACCTGACGGACGGCGATGAACGGATGCGAACTATCGGGCAAAGCAGTAACCAACACCACGCCTCAGATCGCCGCGACGACCAATGAAAGAGCACGAGAGCCACGAGGACGACCAGAACGACGCAACCCATCACGACTACCGGAAGGAGCAACCATCGAGCAAGAAGAAAGAAACGGACTCAAACCACACACGCGACCAAAAGAAGAAACACAGCCTATTTATAGCACATACCAAGGCTCGTACGCATAACCCGTAAACCACGAAGCGGTAGCGGCACGTCGCTTTCTACGACCAAAATAGCAGAGACCACCGCGCGAACTATGCGCTAAAAACGACAGAGAAACACCGCGTGTAATTCCCGGGCGGCGCTAACGCAACGAGTGGACTAACCAGCTTCGCCCGACATGTCGCTGCTGTCACTACATAGATCCACGCGCATACCTCGTCGTTTTATATTTGGAAGCATGCACAGCCTCCCCATGCACTTCCCGCTAGTACACAACGACATTCAACCGCCGGATGCATCGCACCGCCGACACATCTCGTCAGATCTCACCAAACGAAGAGCCAATCAAACGGGGACTCCGATTGGTCGCACGGTTGAATCTGTTATCTCTTGTCGCCGCAAGTCGCAACTATAATCCAATCGCACAACAAGTCGCAGAAGATCGACCGACTGCCACGCGGCCCGATCTAATTAGTCTGCATGCATGCAAACCAATTAATCTGCATGCAAGCAAAAAAACCGGGCAGTGAACTAACTATCTAATTTCCTTTTACTATTAAACCAGCTGCAACTAATATTTACAATTTTTTTTATATTGTTTGCATTGATCTGGTCCATCACGTCGTGTTACTAAGTATATATCATTAGTACTTGTGATTAACATAAATCTAGCTAAAAGCTCGATATAAAACTATATTGGGCAGAAGCAGACGCTAGCAAAAACAAGACGTTAAAAAACCCGAAAGCGACAGCACAAAAGAAATAAAACATGATCAAACACCCGAGAGGGACAGCACATACACACAGCTCCAAAAAACGCTAGATCAACCAAACGAAGTGCCACACACGTTCAAAAAATTTGTACGAAATAAGTGGATCCACATTGCATTTCTACCACGCCACATCCCAAAATAATAAAGACGTCACAAAAATTATACGGTGATCGATCACTTTCACCTGTTGCCAATCCCGGGGAGAAAAAGCTCCCTGGAATAGAGGCTTGGGTATAAGCCCACGAAACGACACCCATGCCAAAAGCCCCCTTTAGCCCTCCGCGGCCGGAGTGACAAGCGCGCGCCACCACGCTCGGCGGGTGCAACGGCTGGGTGGTGCGTCTATATGCCGGTCTACGCCGTACTCAGCTGCCAATGTGGTACTATTAATTAGTGTAACATAAATATATATCCTGCGCTTGCAGGCGAGCTTAATTAAAGGGGGCCTAAATGGGCCGCGTAAAGGAACCAGCCAGCCAGGCCGCCTCGAACGCCTCAGCACGTCAGCCGCGAGCCAAAAAGCCCTAAAAAAAACCGCGAGCTGAAAAAAAAAACGCTCTCGTCCATCCCGTAGTCTATCGCCCCGCAATTCCGCATCCTCCAAAGCTCAACCGCCGCCGCCGAAGCCTACCTCCTCGCGCCGCGCCGCGCCACCTTCCGCCGCGAATTCCTCATCACGCGCCGGCACCAGAGGTAGGTCGTCTCGATTTTATCCCGAGATATGTATGTAGAGAGAGAGGATCCACCGCCGCCACGCGCCATCTGGCCGGATCTGCCGGCCGCCGCCGCCGCTCTGCTGTGGGGAGGGGCTCGGTGGGGTAGGAGCAGGAGGAAGATAGTGGCGAGGGGCTCTCGGTGGGTGGGCTGCTGATTTGCGATTGGGGTCACTGCTGATTCTACCTGCTATTGAGTTAGGGTTTGGATGCTGCTGAATTATGAGCAAAATTAGAGAGGGGGAGAGCCAATGCGGATGTATGTGATCCTCCTACTGACTGATTTCTTCCTTCTCTTGCGCAACCCTAGATGACCGCGGTGCGAGGGGCCGCAGTGGAGGGAGCGTGGTCTAATCCGGCGCTGATGGAGCCGCCGGCCGCCGCCGCCGATGGGCCTCAGGTGTCGGAGGTGGACTCGTTCCGGCGCCAGGTCGACGACCTCCTCTCCAAGACCGACGTGGTAACCCCCGCCCCTCCTAACCTCGGTATCAAACTCTGTCTCGCCTCGGCATTGATCTGCAGGACTGACTCTGTTTGGCGCGGCATGTGTGTTTGCAGCTGGAGAAGAGGGTGAACGAGGTGGTAGGGTTCTACAATTCCAAGAAGCACAGCAGTGGAGGGCGCAAGGCTGGTGGCAGGTACGCGGCAAACGGTGCCAGGGACAGCCACGGCAATGGGATGCCCGACCTCATGCGCCAGTTTGCCGGTATCATTCGCCAGGTGATGATCTTTCTTCTGCTATGCTTTATCCCATGATTTATCATGTCGGTTTATGTTGTTGCTTGTGTAGTCATGTTCGCTATATTCTTGCATCCTGGAGCATGTTCTACAAAGTTGGCTTGGTGCTAAGTTTGTAATTGGCAGGTTAATTTAGAACAATTTACAGTGCTTTTTTCTATCTCACAGATCTTATTGATAAATATGGCGACCTAGATGCTTGTAGATATTGCCAGCACATACTGCTTCTGTTCTTTCCAGCAAGAGAGATTTCTGCTGGAAAATCAAGTTTTCTGTCTCAAGTTTCAAACACTCCCAAATCTGTGTTTGCTTCCATCAACAGGGATAAAGCATACAATCTAGTTCTTTTGGGCTGTTATTGGTACTCCATTCTCTATTTCTGGTCTTATAGCATAGTGCATGAAATAAGACTAAAAAATTGGTCTCAAGCTTGTGCCAAATGAGATCATCTGAACGTAAACAATTCCTTGTGTGAATTTTAAAAGCAGCTTTTTATTGGTAGTGTATTTGAGATTGATTCGACCACTATATGTGGACAACCTTTTTTAATCTAGTTTTCTACGGCCTAATACTCAATACAAAGTAATGGTTCTTGGGCACCTTCGAATTCGTATTGAGCTACTGCAGTTAAAATCGCAAAATGTGTGATCTCTTTTCCCTATGAAAAGATTTCTGTTGATCTTTGCATATTTTGGCACTTGATCTTTTTTGCTATATGCATTTTCTTCCAGATTACATCTCATGAATGGGCACAGCCGTTTTTGCAACCGGTAGACGTCGTAGGTCTTCAACTTGATGACTATCACCAGGTAATATTGCCAGTACATTTTGGTCTAAATGTAAATCAGTTTTGATTATATTTTTGTGTTACCTGATGTTGGCAAGCAATCAGGATCTGAAAAAAGAAAGCAGGTTTTATTGATATCACCATACTCCTGAGTCGCTGCAGGATTTGTGCTTTTCTGTCTCGAACATACTTTCAATTGACATGTTGTTGCATTTTATTAGAATATTTTCTATCTCGATGGAAAAACATAATCCTGTATATGCTTTGAAATCCAAATACTGTAAATCCTCCCTTATTTGTTTTATCGCTACTTTTTGCCTTCTTCCGTGTACATGAAATTGAAAACCATTGCTTGGAACTCCAAATACTGTAATCACCCCTAATCTATAGAAGGAAAATCTGGCATATTAGGCTATCTGTTTCTTATATGACTATTAATTGGTTTGAGACTTGTTATTTACCTTCTTTAGTGTACTCCCTCCGTCCGGAAATACTTGTCATCAAAATGGATAAATGGAGATGTATCTAGACGTATTTTAGTTCTAGATACATCCCTTCTTATCCATTTTGATGACAAGTATTCTCGGACGGAGGGAGTACTTCGACTTGATGGAGCCCCTGAGTTGTTAGCAAATATGTTTCTCTATATTTGGCATATCAATAAGATGGAGTTGCTTCGTTGTTTTCTTTACCTGGATCTTGGTTGTGGTGATTCATATATTTGGTTTCTACTTTTTGCAGATTATAACAAAACCTATGGATTTCTCAACCATCCGAAACAAAATGGAAGGGAAGGAAAGTACCACATATAACAGTGTCCGAGAAATATATTCTGATGTTAGATTAGTTTTTACCAATGCAATGAAGTACAATGTTCAAGGTCACCCTGTTCACATAATGGCCAAGTTCCTACTTGAGAGATTTGAGGAGAAATGGCTTCACCTTCTCCCTAAAGTTGAGAACGAGGTGGATATTTGTAGTCACATACATTACCATTTTTGTTCTGATTTGGATATGTTTCTCTATATTTGGCATATCAATAAGATGGAGTTGCTTCGTTGGTTTCTTTTACCTGGATCTTGGTTGTGGTGATTCATATATTTGGGTCCTATTCTTTCAGGAAAGGGAACGGGAGGAACCAAATGATGCTCCAACCATAAGCATTTCTCCGGAAGCTGCCATTGCTATATTAGCTGAAGATACTGGTAATGAGGTCGGCCCTCTCATGTACTGTTATCTCTTTATTGTGTATGTATTGATTGAAGCACTATATATACTGACTGGCTCCTGTTCAGTATAGATTGTTTAGAAAAAAGGGTCCCAGATTTTTTATCAATGTGTTTCTGTTATTGTTTAGCTTTTGTCTGTTGATGTACCAATAAGAAATCCTTTCTTGACTAAGAGGTGTGGCCAACCTGAACATGCATCTGCATCCTTGTCTAATATACGCCTTGCATATTCACAAGCCAATGGCATAGTGCTGCAACCCCTTGTATGTTACCTTGTTTGGTTAGATATTCAGTTCCTTCTCTTTCTCGTCTTGCAGCTGAATGAGATTAACAAGCAGCTGGAGGAGCTCCAGAAAATGGTGGTTCAGAGATGCAGGTTTGTTTTAGTTGTTCATGTCATGCACATCGATTTGACTGTTAGGCAAGTTCTTTTTGCGGTGTGCGCGCTGACCCTAAAAAGGTCGTACATTTGCTAAGCTCTTGATATTGCAGGAAAATGACCACGGACGAGAAGAGAAAACTCGGCGCAGGTCTTTGCCAATTGTCTCCAGAAGATCTTAACAAGGCGCTAGAGTTGGTTGCGCAAGACAACCCTAGCTTCCAAACTACAGCTGAAGAAGTGGACCTTGACATGGATGCTCAGGTATTGTTTCTTTGTGCTAACCAGCCCCCTAGCACTGCTCCTCCAAGCATCACACATTGGTTACCATGTTAACCAACCACGCTTCATGTGTGTGTGTGTGGGTGCAGAGCGAGACGACCCTCTGGAGGCTGAAGTTCTTTGTGAGGGAAGCATTGGAACAACAGGCGAATGTAGGCGTAGTGGCCTGTGGCAAGACGGATGAAAACGCGAAGAGGAGCCGCGACATGTACAATGCTCTAGCCAAGACCGTTTCGAAACGGATTAGGAGATAACCTGAGCGGCTCGGCCTTTCTGATGGTTCATGGTATTTCTGTAGAAAATAGGGCCATGTTCTCCCTTGTGCGAAGGCATGTTGTACATAGACGAAGATGAATCTGCACTAAGATATGCTTGGTCGCACCTGGTTTCATGTGTAGCATGCTATTGCTATATAAAATAAAGAGCAATGTTGAACACCTCTGAGATAACATCAAATATGGAAAATTAACGGTGTGTACTCTGCACATGGCACTGCGAATGACATTAAAATTCACCAGGAATCCTGACTCAAGAATAAAACAGAGGTGGTTGATTTCCCGGTCTTGAGTCTAGATGCCCACTGGTTCACTTGATAGGGGAAATCTTCTGGCTCATCAGCTTGCTTCAAGAAGAAATTTTTCTTGCGGGGCTGCACAAAAATAGTCAATATATTTTTTTTTCAAAACGGAGGCAAAATATTTGCCTTGTCGATTAATTAAGAAGAAGAGAATTGCCCAGTTAATTTTCGGAAAACCGGCCGAAAAAATAATCGAAATATAACCCCCGAAAGAAATGAATCCATGCTTTCGACATGTGTGCCTCAGAGTACTACGCAGTGGATATCACAAGAGCCGCACACTGGTCGTGCGCGAGCATATTCATCCAGAATTCACCGATGCTTTTGCATCATCATCGGCACGCCGAAATCGATCAAACCACCAAGAAAGAACACATCAACCGAACCGAAAATAAAAGATGCTAGAATCGGAGATCTCACATGCAAAGTCAAGAAGGAGCACAGCGACTGAAACTCACGCAGCTCGACCAGCGAAATAAAACAAAATCACAAATTTCAAAGCGGAATAAGAACTCGGGTAGGCAAAGCTGTAGTAATTACTACGTAGAAATCAACAGGCAGCAGGCTGCCAGACGGGAGATAGATTTTGAGGCCTTTTATCCTGGGTGCGAAACAAAAGGTTGGAGCCGGAGATGAGGGGGCGAGCTGGTAGATGGGAAGGAAGAAGATGGACGTAGGCGGGGGTTACGTGGATGTGGGGTGGTCCATCCATGATTACACCTGGCTTCGCGGAGCGGCCACGGACGGATAGGATTGATTCCGCTGTCGTTCGATGATTGGGTCTTACATATCCCGGCTTATCAGGATGACGTGGCGGCTTCGGGGTCGCACACACCAGGAAGACATGACAGAATCATGAGGCCATTTCCGTCCTTTGTATAATACTCCCTCCGTCCTAAATAAGTGTCTCAACTTTGTACTAGCTATAGTATAAATTTATATTAAACTCAAGACACTTATTTTGAGATGGAGGGAGTATATGGTAGGTACAAATAATGTTTTATGTACTGCTGGCATAATAGAGGCGACAGGTGCAACAGTAGATTTGGTTTATAATCTACACAGGAGTCGAACATACTCCCTCCGTTCCTAAATACTTGTCTTTCTAGAGATTTCAACAAGTGACTACATACGGCGCAAAATGAGTGAATCTACACTTTAAAATATGTCTACATACATCCGTATGTTGAGTCCATTTGAAATGCCTAGAAAGACAAGTATTTGGGAACGGAGGGAGTAGATGAAATGGTTACTGCGTCCATGGTTCAAACGGCCATCGGGTCGTTCGGCTGTAAGCCTTATTTCCTTGCCATTTGCCAAATAACTTTTCCGAAACTGCAGTTTTGCTATTTTTAATACAGCAAATGAACCCTGCACATTGCACTGCGGACAAGATGAAAATTCACCAGAAATCCTGAACAAGAAAACAAGAGGATCGGTTTCAGGTGTTCAGTCTAGATGCCCATTGCTTTACACTGCTTAAGTTGATAGCGCGAATTTTCTGACTCATTAACTTGCTTAAAGAAGAAATTTATTCTTGGGGGGACTGCACAAAACAATGAAATAATATAACCCATGAGTCCTGACTGACTCATTTCTCCAAGGGCTCAAAGGGATATATATATGGTTAACTACCATTAGTTAGCATTACTGTCATCCCTGTGACCAAGCCTCTGTCTTGTCTGCACTTGGCTGTTGGTGTCCCAGCAAAATACACAGTTTACCATAAATCATGCTTAGATATAATGGAACATCAGCGGCATCGTTTGCGATTGTAACATACCACACACTGGAGTACCCTGCTGCGTCTTGGAAGCTCAAGGAGATCGACTCATCGACATGCCGGCTTGGGGATCACAACGCACGATGAATGTGCCTGTGAGAGAAAAATGACAGAATCATGGTGCCATTGAGCAGACAAATGAAAGGAACTAAAGATCGTGCGCATTCTGAAATTGCTCATAGCAACATATAGAAAAATGTCAACAGTAGAGAACTATTCAAAATTTAGCAGGAGATAGTTCTTGACCACAACGGCTACAGACAGCTGACAGCAATTTAAAACAGAGATGTTCTCCTTGCCATTCTTGCCTCCACCGACCTCAAAATGCCTGCATCATAGTTCAAGACTGAGAGTGCAATACAGAAAGAAAAATAAATGCTTAGTTCAAGAGAAAAGGAACAGATTTTGATGCTGCTGTGGGAGCAGTGCTTGCAGCTCTGGCACTGCAGCTTCAGCACAATCTTCCTGGCGGTTTTCGCCTGAAAATGTCAAAAAATTAGCGTTGCACACCTGGCCCTAATCTTTATACCAGACGTTTACATTAACAGACTCTATAAGTACATGGCATCATGGCAATGAACTGATAGGAAAATCAGAAAAATACTGAACTACAGTATAATCATTTTGGTAGATCAATAGATCATCACAACCAATCGTTGTCGCCATACCTTCTTGTGGAGTACAGGACACTTTCTGTCACAAACGAAGCTTTCCCTGGGCAGACAGGCTGTCTTACCCTTCTTGTACTCAGTGATCTTGTGAAGGGTGTGCTTGCTGCACTCCTTGTTCTTGCAGTTGCAGGTATTCTTGGTCTTTGGAACGTTCAGCTATATAACATTTGCAATAAAATAATGTTAAAATAGGGTTTGCGTGAGCAAGATACAGGTTCAGATGACACTGCGATAGCTAAAAAAACTCCAGAAACGAGCTCACCAAATGCTCAAAAAATACCGAGAAAATCTCTGGTACAAACTTGTGTTAAGTCCTTAGAAACATGCCTATGGCTGTCATCATTAGAATAAATCAGGTCTCAGAGATTTCATGCCATTGTAGGACCCCATAATTAAAATATCAAATATTAAACGATAAGGACTGAAAAGATATATCACTTGGCAAGAAAGAAGAATGCCTCATAGGTTCAGGTGAAAGATTAGAAGAAATTAATGACAACTGGTTATCTGCTCAGGGCAATGCATGCAAACAACGGACCTGTGGGATTAGTTTAAGGTTAGCTCAGTAAAGTACACAAGAAAGCTCAGATGTCAAAAGCACCAAACAAAATCACTGGATACTCCACAATATGGTCAACCACATTGGTTTTAGGTGTATGAAGCACAATGTGAAGTTGCATGAAGCACACCCTTCACAACGTCATTTGAGTATATGGCACACTCAAAGATGCATGAATACACGCTATAGTCGACCTAACGACAGAATAAAAACTAAACTATATTTGTTTCAGACATGACGAGCGATTCATTCCATCTAAAAAGAAAGGGCATCTGCCTGATATAAACTAGTCCAGCTGCTTTCAGAACTAATGCTCATCTCATACATGTAAGTAGGAACCTAAAGCAGTATAAATCAAGTGCAAATACAATTAAGTATACATACGGCTCATCAGTGCACAGAAATGTAGTGTGCACATAATGAACATAACAGCAAAACCTGATTACAATAAACAGAATGAACAGTAATTCAATCCTGTGCTTTTAGAATCAGAAGCATTGAGTGTTTCATTGGAAATCATCACGTGATTATAAAAAAGACGGACCAATTGTTCTTCATCATATTCCAAACTAATGATAAATTTGTTAAAATGATGAGAGAATATAACAAACAGCAAAGCTAGTGTCTGCATCATGTAGATAAGGTAACACGAAGAACACTGTTGTAAGATGAATCTTTCTAGTACAAAAAAGCATATATGCTGCCGATTTGACATTCAGTATGAGTAGGAGCAATTTATCATCAAATAGAGTCGGACACCAATTGTCTTCATCATTATGCCAGTGACACAATTATACGAAAAGCAGCGGGAAAAAAGGAGGAAAGAAATTGATGGAGCAAATGTTCTCTCAGACAAATGCCTCAGTTGTCCACATGGTTTAATAGAATGGATTACATCAGCTAACCATCTGTTTTCAACATCACAGAGAAGTACCAAAAAGCACATAAATGCTCTGATCTCACATAATGCCTGTTATTCATCCATGCCTTGCGAAACTAACTTGACTCAATGCCTTGCTAAACTAACTCTGCTGCTGAACTTCTCACATAAAATTGCAGTGGGGTTTTTGCCCTACTGTGTATAGTAAAAAAAACAACTTCTCAGCTTTCCCTCGCATGCCTCATTTCTTCTGGCCAGCAGAACCCTTCATCCCTTTCTCCCCTTTGGCGCCTCCTTTGCCACCCTTCCCCTTCTTCCTGCTTCTGTGAACATATCCTGTCTGAACCACTGCTTTAACATCCTGCTCTTCCGCTGGCTTCTCTGTATCTAGACATAATAAAAGGGGGCTGGTCTCTTGATCTTGATCTTTGTCAGAACCTTGATCGATGCCAATGTTGCCACCATCATCTTCACCTCCCTCTAACAAACCTGCATCAGCATCAGGATCGATTCGCTTGGCACGTTTGTCTTCTTGTTTTACTTCTTCACCCTTTTTGGTCACATAACGCACATAAGCTTCATCAAGCATCTCCTCCAGTTGGTGTTCTTCATCAGAATCCATTTCTTCCATTTCTTGTAAAAGCTGAACATCATCTTTGACCTTTGGTGTAACCTGCAAAGATGATGGCAGCGCTTTCCTTATGCGTGTGCGCCACTTCAAGATATGCTTGAAGCTATTTTTATCCAGCACCTGCAAATCCTCACAAAGGTATTTTACCTCATCTGTGGTGAGCTCATGGTTCTTGATAGGCAGAGATGCAGGATCATCAAATGAAATCTTAGTAAAAGAACCCAGAAAATCCCGTGGTTTCTGCACTTCGGACCATATAAAATCTGATGCCAGACCAACTTTCTCCAGTACCGTGACTCCAGGCGCATACCCGCCACGAGCTCTCTTCTTTGCACTCTTAGGATCAAGTACATCCGTAGGCATGCTCTTCTCTGGATCCACACTGAACAGGTGCTTGATATCAAGGAGCTCTGGTTGAATCTTTGCGGGGGCTTTGTACTTCAGACAGATGATGTAAATTTCAGCCGATGTGCCGCGACTCGCTCTAGGTTTAGTCACCTCGACCTTATCAAACAGCTGCTTCAGGCAGAACATGATGGCGTTGTAATCCTGAGACCTGAAGACCTTGGTGATGAAGGTGCCCTTGGGGGCGAGGAACATGGTGGCCAGGCGAACGGCGTCGATGACGAGCGCGGACTGCGCGGTGGCCTCCTGCGCCCACGCGCCGCCGACGTTGGGCGAGCCGTCGTGGAGGACGACGTCGAAGGCGGCGACCCCCTTGGAATCCATGAGCCTCCGCACGGCGGAGCGGCACTTGGTGGTGGTGATGTCCTCCGTGAGGGAGTGCGCTCCGCGGACAGGGCGGATGGGCACGAGGTCGACGCCGACGACGAAGGCGCCGGCGGGGGCGCGGGCGACGGCCACCTGCATCCAGCCGCCCGGCGCCGCGCAGAGGTCAAGCACGGCGCGCGCCGGCGGGAGGAACCGGAAGCGGTCGTCGAGCTGCTGCAGCTTGAAGGCCGCGCGGCTCCGGTAGCCCTGCTCCTTGGCGAGGTGGTAGTACTCGTCCTGCCGCTGCTTCCCCTTCGCCTTGCCCATCGCCGCCGCCGCCGCCGCCGAGCTCGATTCCTTCTGATACTGTTTTTTAGAAGACCTTCTGATACGTTTATCAAAAAAAAAAAGCGCGTGATATTGTATGGGCCTGGGCCGATTTTGCTACGCCAGGCCCATCGTGTCGGCCCAGTGAGGGACACGGAAATAAAAAGATCGCGCATTGGAGTCCGTCCGAGTCAAGTTCATGCAGGACCGGCCTTCCAAATTCGGACTGAGCTGTTATATATGTGCGGCGTGCCAAGGTTACGAGCCTTCCAAATCCTTAATTATGGCTGCTACGGCGTCGTCGACTCCGGCGCCGTGGTCAGAACTCCCGCCGGACGTACTAGGCCTCGTCATCGACCGCCTGGTGTCCTCCCCTCCACGGAGAGGCTTCTTCTCCTCGGCGTGGTCGCTAGTCCGACGGCTCCTTGGTTTCTCCGCTGACTTCAACGAGGTGCGAAGCTACCGTCGTCGTTGGGCCTTTGCTGATCTAGCTCGCTTCCGTGCGGTGTGCCGTTCGTGGCATCTGGCTATGCGCCTGCACCTTTCGGCTTCACGACAGCTACCCTGGATTGTCATGTCAGATGGCTCGTTCTACACACCTTCGGACGCCGTTTGAACCATGCATTGGCTCCACCGACGATTGGCTCGCCCTCGACTTCACCGACGCCAAGAACATGCATAGCTACTCCGTGCACAATCCGTTTACTGGCATCACCGTGCCGCTCCCCGAGCTGGATGCTGTCATCGGCGATGTTTCCGAGCTTTTCATGGTCCGTAAAGTGCTTCTACGGTCAACACCTTCTGACATCATCGCTGTCATGACCAATAACTGCAATCACCCTCTCATCTTAATCCAGACGGGGAAGGGTGTGTGGTTGCCTGAGCCACAAACTGCCCCCTTCATCTACATCGTTGACATTGCTTTTCTTGGAGATAAGTTATATGGAATCACGGAGGCGGAGGACCTTGTCTCCCTCGGTATAGATTTTGATAGCGATGGTATACCCGTCGTTACTAGCATTGAACGCCTCATTAGACACCCACCGGGTTATTATCATTTCGGCGTGTGGAGTGATGATGATGATGACTTTGAGTCTGGAATCAATGATGTGGGCAATAAGGACAAGGTCACGAATATTAATGAAGCCCACATCGAGGTACCAAGCAATGAAGATCCCGAGGAGACGCCTTAGATGAACTTCGGAAGAAAACCGGTGATGGCATGATTCTTAAAGGCGCAACATGTTGGTTAGATGATGAAGTGCCATATGAACCTAAGGATATGGTCACTCTCAATCAGCACTTGGTTAAGTCACGTGGGAAACTGCTAATGGTAAAGCGACAATTGCATTGGCCTTCTTATAGTATCAACTTCACCCGCAAGGTGGAGGTTTACGAGGCGGATGTCAATGGAGGCACAGACTGGGTGCCGATTTCAGGTGGGCTGGGTAGTCAAGCGCTTTTCATCAGCAGATTCTTCTGCAAGTCCATTTCTACTTGTGAAGACGTGGACCAAGATGCTCTTCATTTTATTGACACGGGTGAGAAATATGATATGAAATCCCAAAGTCTGAGCCCCACCTGGAAGGAGATTGACTACCATGGGTCAACGTGGATATTTTCTCCCGAGCTAGTGATTTAATATCTTTGTAACAATATATGATTAGTTAGAACGGTGACTGCCAACATATTTTCTCCAAATCAGTGGTTTAATAATTCACTCCCTCCGTCCCATAATGTAAGACGTTTTTTGACTCTAGTGTAGAGTCAAAAAACGTCTTACATTATGGGACGGAGGGAGTACTATGTAATAGTTTAAGGTATAAGATCAAGTTTTGTTTGGGTGTAAGTTCAAATTTTTATTTGTGTGAGAAAGGTTCACAAGGCTGTTATGCTTTTAGTATGATAATCCTCCGACACTTATTTTGAGACCGAGGGAGTAGTATATATTAAAAGGGCATTCTCTACTGACCTACTGAAAAAAGGACCGATTCGCGAGGCTACAAAAACGTCTTATATTTTGAGACGGGGATAATAGCTTTGTAAAGTTCGAATTCTTCCTTTAGTTTCCTAGAAATTGAACCGTTGTATGTGAATTTATTGCATTATAGAACATGCCATATAAGTGGCTTGCTTCCAACTTAGGTCCATCCTACCAGACCTTTAGTCATCGTTTCCTAGTGTGAATTAGCAAAGAGACAATAATTTTTTTCTAATTCTCCGCCACCAGTTTTCACAATCCCGAGTGAACCCTAAATTAGTAGAAACTCACACCCAACTAAGAATTAGCAAAAGCTGGGTTCATTCAACATGATACTTGCTCTGCTTTTTCCCCTTCTCTGACGCATGCAACCCACCAAGTGTAGTGGCAAGGCTGGCGCCTGGCGGCACAATAAAATTATTACAGTACTAGATGATGATGATGAATATCAGTAGTAAGGTGATCAAACTGACTGCATCTTTGTTGGATTGCTCTTAATTAAATGTCTTGCCATCTGTCGCACTGTCAGAACCATTTACAAATGCATAGCAAGTCTAGGCTAAACCTGCTGCTGGAAGCAAGGTAGTGACCGTCTCAATGCAAGCTAGTGACTGTCGCCAAAAAAAAAAAGAGCTTACTGTCACAATGCAAGTAAATGTTGTGTCAAGAATCAATACAGGCCACCACATTTGCATACCGTCGCTTTGGTTTATTTGCTCGTGTGGGTGTTGATCTGCTCCATAAGTGATAAGCATTTCTTCAGACACCTACAGACCAGAAGATGCAACGGACTATTGGCACAAGAAAACGTATACAAAACTGCACGGTTTTTTTTAAAACACATAAAGGTTATGTAGAATATTAAGTGATCTAACCTCGGTTTATTTGACTGCAAATAACTAAAGAAACTACCGTCATGCTATGCAACATAAATGACATCTAACAGGGAAACGAAGAGCAACAGATCCTCAACCAATCACGGTAGCGCCCAAATAGGCACCCGTGCGTTGCCCCAAGCCCCCAACAGACTCCTCCATCTATGCTTCTCCCTTAATTATTTTTATGTTCTAAGCACCCAAAAAAGCGCCCGTCCATTGTAAATGCCCTAACCAGTCACGCTTGCTCTCCCGACACACTTTTGGACGGGTCAACATATTCGCACCGCATACCCTTTCTCTCATGGTATTTGGAACCTGGTCCTTGGGCACTACAACTTCGACATTGACGGCCCAACCGACTTTCCCTACCCCGTCACCTTTTTTTAAGGGAAATGTTGCTAATTTATTTAGAGTTTGCAGCCCCCTCGGTAGTTACATCCGAGCGTATACACTCTGGAGGAACATGGAGCCAAATTTTACATAAAGAGTTACAACAACCATTCCTAGCCAAGATGTGTTGGCTCCTGCCTTGTCTTGGTTTTATGCATAAACTCTCTTTCACTCTAATATATTGCATGACATAGCTCCTGCCTTTCCTGAAGAAAAGGAGATAGTATCCTACCAAGCATCATCTGTCGGTGTCCATTGACTTCATTGGTTGAGAGTGAGTCAAGTCAGTGTATCCTAAACGTTCACATGACATAAGAGCATCTCCAACACTGACCCTGTGCATCCGTCCGTTGGTGGGGGAGGAGGGCGGGGGGGGGGGGGGGGGGAGTCCGTGGACAACGATGCAGGAGACGGTAATCCAATGCTATCAGCATACAAGTCAAATAGGGTTTCATAAGACCGGACGAAATTCATGCAAACTTGGTGGATTTCATAAAAGTTCGGACATAATTTACATAGAAGATCGATATTTTGATTGTTTAAATAAAGACTAGAGAAAAAACCACACCCTATACCGGACAACCACCTCGTACGTGCGGCCGCCCTGCCCCCCCCCGCACCGTCGTCGCTGTCTGTGTTGTCCTCATTGTCGCCCATCCAGCGGCAGAAGGACGCCGGAGGGCCGCGGCTGCACGGTGCAAAAGGCAAAAGGCCACTGTAGCCAATGCCGTCGGCGTCGACGGGGTAGTCGCTAAGCGACCACTCCTCGCCGATCTTGGCGTGCTCGCCATCAAGGTGGCGACGCTGACTGGAGGCCATCTCCGCGGAGGTGACGGAGCGGTCGAGGGCCCACACCGCGGCGAGGTATGGGTTGTTGCGGACCCATTCCAGCACCGCGTCAGACTTTGAGAACGCAAAGCGGCGAGCGGTGTTGCGCCGGTCGTACCATGCCTTCTGTCTCGCCGCTCGATCCTCCTCAGAAATGATGGCCCTTGAGCATGAGGGACCGCGACACCGCCGCCTTCGGGGTAGTGGAGGATGTGGCCGCGCACCTTCGTGATCGCGGGCGACAGCTCCTCCTTGACGGGAGGGGGCGGATGCGGCGGGCCCGTCAATGCGGGCGTTCCGGCTGTGTGCTGGTGGCAACGTGGGCTCGTCCTTGACGCGGCATCCGATCTGGAAGCCACGGTTGCGCAGGGGCGAGATTGGCTCGCCGGCTCATCATTGACGTGGTGTCCAATCTGGACGTCGTCGTGGTTGTGCCGGGGGGGGGGTCCTCCTTCTCCCGTTGGAGTGGGGACGACGGTTCCTGCTTGCCGCGGTAGCACGGCGGGGACGGTGGCTCCTCCTTAACCCGTGCTGGCGACGGTGGCTCACTCCGTCATGAACTGCATCTGATGGACGAACTCTTCATCCGTCAGAGCCGCCACCGCGAGGAGGCGTGGCCACAACTCCTCATGATGTTGTTGCTTCTGGTCCTCCTCATTGGTGGAGGAGATGACGATCTCCTTCTTGCGGGAGGAGCCGGCCGCCGTGGATGACG
This sequence comes from Aegilops speltoides, assembly GCA_021437245.1. Lineage (NCBI taxonomy): Eukaryota > Viridiplantae > Streptophyta > Magnoliopsida > Poales > Poaceae > Aegilops > Aegilops speltoides. The sequence continues at coordinate 115,568 of JAHHZJ010000413.1, forward strand.
AGGGGTCTGGAGAGCCAAGGCAGCGGCACCAAGATCCGCCTCGATGAACTGTCAGCGCCATCGCCTCCGTCTACCGGTGCGGAGAACCACAAATTCGTCATCGCCACTGGAATTGGAGGGGCTCGAGGAGGATGAGGAGGGGCTCGGAGAGGAGAAGGAGAGGATGACGTGAGGATGTGCATCACCGGCGCAGGCTTAAATAGCCGCGAGTAGGCCATGCAAGGGCCGATCAACCCCCTTCAATGCGACACAGCGGCCGGAGTTGGTTTCTTGGGATGCGGAGTCCGCATTGAAGCGACGACGTCCGAGAGGTTGCGTCCGTCAACGCTGCCTTCATGTCCGGTCGCGTCACTTGACATCAATGTCAGCCGCTGCATGCTCTTTGCCGGCATGAATGCGGTGCCGCAAGAGGCGCGGACGTTGTATGGAAAACGCAGAAGACGCGGGTGGGTTTTTTTCTGTGAGCCAGGGCGGTCAGAAATGGACGTTACCAGCGTCCGGACACGCGCAAAGCCCCCCACTTTGTCTCAGTTTTGCGGAAAAAATTACGTCCGGACCGGTCGGCGGACCGATGCAGGTCCGAGTTACGTAGACGGCAACAGACATTCGGACCGTGTAGTCCGGACAGTTGCAGTGGTTCGAGGGTCGGCGCCGGAGATGCCCTAACTTTGGATAATTATAATAAAATCATTTCATGGTAAATAAACTTAGGAGCTACTCAGTTCCCCTGGGCGCGAGGAACGCGGTGGCCAAGCGAACGGCGTCGATGACGAGCGCGGATTGCATGGTGGCATCCTGTGCCCACGCGCCGCCGACGTTGGGCGAGCCGTCGTGGGGAACGACGTGGAAGGCGGCAACTCCCTGGAGTCCATGAGCCGCCGCACGGCGGATCGGCACTAGGTGGTGGTGATGTCCTCCGTGAGCGAGTGCGCGCTGTGGACAGGGCGGATGGGCCGATGGGCACGACGTCGACACCGAGGATAAAGGCGCCGACGGGGGCGCGGCCGACGGCCACCCGGACCCAGCCGCCCGGTGCCGTGCAGAGGTCAAGCACGGCGTGTGCCGCCAGGAGGAACCGGAAGCGGTCGTCGAGCTGCTGCAGCTTGAAAGCCGCCCGGCTCCGGTACCCCTGCTCCTTGGCGAGGTGGTAGTACTCCTCCTGCACGGGTCAACGACGACGACGAGATGAGCGATGTGTTTGATTGGGCTCGCGGGTCGGTGCAACACTACTCGGTGCCGGCACGCTAAGAGCAAGTACAATAAGGTGATGTAGGCGGGCTATAAGACATTAAATATTATATTCTTGCTTACTTGGAAGAGAGAGAAGAGGAGAGAGAAGAAGGCTACTAGTTAAGTTACCGCAAAGACGTCTTCCTGCAAGACTTTGTGAGAGAGTGGGGTGGGCCATGTATCAATAAAGTAGTACATATTTAAATCTAGCTATTGTACTTGTTGGCTATAAGCTTGACTATATGTGACATGGTAACATCATATAACTAGCAGCTGGCTATATTATTAACCATGCTCTAATTGGAGTCCGACTCCCGTCAAATTCGGAACCAACCTATCCTTATATACGTAGGGAGGGTAGTACTACACAGTCGACACAAACCCACCCGATCCACAGCCGCTTCTATCCATGGCGACGTCGACTCCGGCGCCGTGGTCAGAACTCCCGCACAACGTACTAGACCTCGTCATCGATCGCCTGGTGTCCTCCCCTCCACGGAGAGGTTTCTTCTCCTCGGCGTGGTCGCGAGTCAGACAGCTTCTTGGCTTCTTCGCTGGCTTCGGAAAGGTGCGCCGTGACCGACACTGGGCCTCGATCGACCACGCTCGCTTTGGTGCGGTGTGTCGTTCATGGCGTCTAGCTATGCGCCGGCACGTTTTGATTTCACGGCAGATACCTTGGATTGTCATGTCGGATGGCTCGTTCTTCACACCTTCGGACGCTATTTGCACCTCGCCTCCCCGGCTCCCCACCTTGCCCAACAACACAACATGCATTGCCTCCACTGACGATTGGCTCGCCCTCGACTTCACCGACGCCAAGAAGATACATAGCTACTCGTTGCACAATCCGTTCACTGGCATCACCGTTTCGCTTCCTGAGTTGGATGCTGTCATTGGCGATGTTTCGGAGCTTTTCAAGGTCCGTAAAGTGCTCATGCGGTCAACACCTTCGGACATCGTTGCTGTCATGACCAATAACTGGAATCACCCCCTCATCTTAATTCGTCCAGGGAAAGGTGCGTGGTTGCCTGAGCCACAAAGTGCTCCTTTCGTTGACATTGCTTTTCTTGAAGATAAATTATATGGAATCACTGAGGCGGAGGACCTTGTTTCTCTCGGTATAGAATTTTCTACTGATGGCATACCCACTGTTACTAGCACTGAGTGCCTCATTAGGCACCCACCGGAAAATTCAAGTTGCAGTGTGTGGCGCGATGTTGACGATAACTTTGATTCCAGCAACAATGATAAGGGCCATAAGGATGAGGTTACAAATAGTTTTGAGGACCATACCGAGGCAGTGAGTGAGGATTCTGAGGAGCGCGCCTTAGATGAACTTCGGAAGAAAACTGGCGATGACATGATTCTCGAGGGCGCTACATGTTGGTTAGATGATGAGGTTCCATATGAACCCAAGGATATCATCACTGTCATTCGATACTTGATTGAGTCACATGGGAAACTGCTCATGGTGAAGAGACAATTGCATTGGCCTCCATATAGTATCAACTTCACTAGCAAGGTGGAGGTTTATGAGATGGATGTCACCGATGACGTACACTGGGTGCCGGTTTCAGGTGGGATAGGCGGCAAAGCACTTTTCATCAGCAGATTCTTCTGCAAGTCCATTCATACCTGTGAAGACGGGGACCGTGATGCCCTTCATTTTATCGATAGTGGCAAAAAATATGATATGAAATCCCAAATTGTGAGCCCGAGCTGGAGAGACATTGATCTCCATAGGTCCATGCGGATGTTTTCTCCGGAGCTAGTGGTTTGATAATCTTTGCTTGAAAATCAGTTGTTTAATAATTTCTGTAACACTATTTATTTATTTGTGAGAAAGACGACAAGGAATGCTTTTATTATGCATGAAAAGTGTACACGGTACATACTCGACTCCATCAGATCAATTTCCATGCTTCATGTAGAGTTGATGCATTTTTCAAACGATCAACAACCTAATGAGTTTTAATTTCTGAAAGAGCTCGCTGGGTTTTTTGGGTGTTTTAATTTCTCTTATATTGGTAGAGTGGCAAATGGTATTGCTCACGTTTGTGTTTAACATGCTAAGTAATGAGAATAGGAGGAGGTGTCTCCTGATAAACTATATTTAGAAAAATAATTAACTGCCTTTATGAACTCAGATTGTAAGCCCGTTGAGTAAGTTTCATGATTTTAGTTCAAAATTAAACTAAGACAACGACACTTATTTTGAAACGGAGGGAGTATAAACTAAGAAAACACTTTCTATCTATATTGTCTGATAATACTCCAGCATCAGACCAGTAGAACATGGTCGATCTAATTGAAACCCAACGCTCCAGAATCGTCCTTCTTTTGGAAATATAAGGAAATAATAAAGAAATCAATCAGCAGGGAGCTGACTCCCGCAACGTCCATACGTACCTGTGGAGCACTTCCTCCACCAGGAGCGCACCCAGCTCGCTCGCCTTGCCTCAGTGGATCCTCTTTCCACCCAATGAATCCTCTTTCCACCCGGCTCCGCCCTTGCTCCTCCTCTCCTCTCTTCGTCTAGCAACACAACCAGCTCACCGGCCAGCCCCCCTCCCCCGCGTGCTCCTCCTTCGTCAAGCAGCCCGGGCACCCCATCCTCCAAATTAGACCAACAGTGGAGGAACCCCATGACATCATTTAAAGAGAGAATGTGAGACACATAATTGGACCTAAGAGGGGTTGAAACTCAGGTCGGCTAGGCGAAAGCACAACGCCACCACCACTGCGCTATGAGCCCGTTATTTTTACAATGCAATATTGTTTCTAATTCATCCATCAACCAATTATTGATTGCAATTTACGTTCATTACCCGCCTAGAATTCATATGTCAGGTCATTCTTCTGTTGATGAAGTTATTACATAGTTCGATCACCCAATGCTATATGCACATCAATCATGCCTAGTGGTTTCATATGAGTGAAGTGAATCCTAGGTCCTCAAACTATTTCAGAGGTGTCACTCTTCTGTGCTTCCAATGAATATGGTGAATGTTCAGAAAATGTTCTTTCATTGCTTCCTGTGTACAGAGATTCCAAAAATATGTACCTGAGTTGGTGGCAAAAAAGGTTTGTTTCATATTTCAAAATTTGGTGCTTCCACCTAACAATAATAATGTTTCAAAATCATCAATGAATTTCGATGTAATTAGTATGTAGATCACACAAATATGCAGCCACATGTTGGTGGCCATACTTGTGAATTTCCATTTCAAATTTGTGTGCTTCCAATTAAGATTAGTAATGTTGAGATAACACAATTTTCATGCTTCTGAGGTATACTATGTGCTTCTTCGGTCTAAATTATTTGCCACCATAGAGACCTTCTTCTTTTCATTTCCATTGTCACTGTAATTTAAACAATGCCCTCGTACTTCCGACATTTATCATATATGTTGCTCAAGATTCCAGTCAATTTTTTCACATTACCTATGGGGCACATCTATTTTGCGAAATTAGGTACTAATTGTATTGCCCTGCTTGCATGATGTACTTCTGTTTTGTTAATTCATATTCATCTTTTGCCATTATATTTGACAGCATCCCGTGTTTACCCAGTTATCCTTAATTTTCAATTCACCCCTAAACATCATAAAGCATGTCATAAAATTGATCCTTCAATATATCCATGCCTCTTAAGCAGTATATATATGTTCACATTAGCTAAACGTCAATCGACTGACTTTAGCTAATGGGTCAGTCGATTTTGAGATTCCCGAAGAAATTCGCCCGAGGAAGGCCGGAGGGGAGGAAAGAGAAGGAAGGGGCTCACCGTCATCACCCTATTATCTATCTTAGAGTTCAGGGTGGACGGCGGTGGTGGGGCTCCGTCGGAGAAAAAACTCGACGCGGAGGGGGAGGGGGGGCTAGAGGGATGGTCGGGGCGGCGGAAGACCAGTGGTGGGTGGTGGTTCAAGGGAGGGCAGGGCGGCGAGGCGGTCGCAGGAGCGCTGCTGGCCGTGGGTGGTGGGGGCCAGCGGCCCGTGCGGCGGTCTGCCGAGGAAGAGGTGAGGAAGAAGAAGGGTTAGGCGTCGTAGGATCTTCATCCAACGGGTCTGAAACGGTCCACTGACCCAAATATAAAAGTCAGGCGACTTATATGTAGCCATTTTCATATTTGTTTCTTCTATCAACTTAGTTTGCATCAATAGATCCATGCTTCAACCCTTTTATTGCGTCCTTTTGTGTTTGTTGTTTTAATTGCCTAGGAATTGTATTTTTAGCGCAGGCCCGGACATGCTCACGTCGAGAACAATTCCTATCGGTATACTGGTTCCCGAGTTCTCTTGAGATGAGGTGCATCATTGATCTCAATGGTATACTACCTGCCGTCGTGGTCAGTTGCGGCACTTGGGGCGAGTTGTTTTGACTACGATCCAGCGGCCACACACGTCCATCGATCCACACACGTCAATCATGTGCTTTTCGAATCAGAAGTGTTGAGTGTTTCACTGGAAATCATTACATGATTATCAGAAACACGGACCAATTGCTCTTCATCTGTTCATCGTATTTCAATCTAATGCCAAATTTGATAAAATCATGAGGGAATCTCACAAACAGCAAACCTACTACTGTCTATATCATGTAGATTATGTAACAAGGAAAACAATGTTGTAAGATGAATCTTTCAAAAAACACACATATATGTTGCCGATTTGACATTCAGAATGAGTTGGAGCAATTTGTCATCAAATATACCGGACACCAACTGTCTTCCTCATTATACCAGTGACACAATTATATGAAAAGCAGTGGAAAAAATGGGGAAAGGAACTGACAGAGCAAATGTTCTCTTAGATAAATGCTCGGATCTTACATAATGCCTTGTTACTCATTCATGCCTTGCTAAACTAACTTGACTCAATGGTCAATGCCTTGCTAAATTAACTCTGCTTCTTAACTTCTTCTCAGCTTTCCCTCCCATGCCTCATTTCTTCTGGCCGGCGGAACCCTTCATCCCTTTCCCCCCTTTGGCGCCTCCTTAGCCACCCTTCCCCTTCTTCCTGGTTCTGTGAACATATCCTGACTGAACCACTGCTTTAACGTCTTGCTCTTCCGCTGGCTTCTCTGTATCTAGACATAATAAAAGGGGGTTGGTCTCTTGATCATTATCTTTGTCAGAAACTTTCGATGCCAACGTTGCCACCATCATCTTCACCTCCCTCTAGCAAACCTGCATCAGCATCAGAATCAATTCGCTTGGCACGTTTGTGTTCTTGTTTTACTTCTTCACCCTTTTTTGTTACATACCGCTCATAAGCTTCATCAAGCATCTCCTCCAGTCCGTGTTCTTCATCAGAATCCATTTCTTCCATTAAGAAACAGTAAAAGGGAGCTAGCTACGCCCTCTCACAGCGATTTGATGTCATAGCCGTCGGATCGCACTAATAAACGACTTAGATCTCCTGGTCGTGCTTCTGATCACTTCTAGCCAGTTGTCAACGTATCAGTCTCGCGATCCGGCTCGGCCCACGGTAGCCGGGCCGCTACTCCGCAGACCAACTATGGTGGCTTGTGGTTAGTCCGTGGTGGGCTGCTCTGAAAAAGAAAAGGTCCATGATGGGCGATGCCTCATTTTCCCACTATGCGTCTGATACGGCGGCGGCGGCTGTGGGAAGGAGGAGATTCGATAGAGCACCGTGGCCAAAGAGGACGACAGCGCACCGGCGGCGAGTTGGCTTTCAGCGCTACTCCACCATCCTTCTCTTTCCTGCTCCGCTTTCTCCCTGCTGTGGCGACAGCGCTCTAGGCAATCATGGTGTGTTATCCAGTGAGATTCCCATCTTATCTGACGGCGGCGTCGGCAGCGGCGTCGCTTCTCTCTCCGGCTTGGTGGAAAGGAGTAAGAGGCGTAGGCGATGCACAATCATGTAGTGCACTAGGGCTGGTCCAAACCCTACGCAGCGGCCCACGACGTTCAGGCTTGACCGCCGACGAACTGGAAGGCTGCGCTACGCTCCCGCCACTTCCGCCCGTGTTATTAGTGGCCTGAGTACTTTTCCAAGCGACTTCACCAATTTCGAAGGTATTCCTGTGAAAGCTGCTGGCGTCCCACCTTGCTCCCTGAATGCCCTTCGTCTCACAAAGTCCATGCCATCGTCAATGCAGAGATTAGACGATCCTGCTGTTCCTTTATCCTCTTGACAGCCCTTATCTTATTTGCAATCGACGGTGTTAATGTTGATTTTTAAATTTGTACCAGATTCTTTGACTTTGGACATCAATCCTGGAGGCTGAAATCTTAGTTGTTTGCTTGCCGCAATGTCATAGCTAGGAAGCTTAATTTGCAAGATCGGGAAGTTCAGGTACTGCGCACAGTTCCATAAATGATATTCATGCATTAGCTCAATTGGTTATATGCAAATTTACAAACAGATTACGTGTGCCCATTTGTTTTGTTAAACCACGCCCTTGAAACCCTTTGTTACTACTTACTTTAGCAAGCTCTATGTAAGTTCCGAAGTTCGTTGCAAAGTGTCAGCCTACTACTATGTTCTATATTTGGTTGTTTCTTTACTTCTGGATTATTTTACGTAATTGCTCCTTGGTTACTGTAGTGATTATTGATCACATGTAGATTTGAAGTTTTGCAATTTTAAACACTCATATTTTCTAGATATTTGTACTCTGCAAATTCCAGCAGATATTTCTATGATTCTTCATTTTCTATGAGAATGGACGGGCGCAGCAACGCGCGCCTTTATGATCTAGTTTCCTGTAAAAGTTGAAGATCATCTTTGACCTTGGTGTCCGTCGCAGCACCATTTGCCTTTGGGGTAAATTGCGAAGATGACGGCAAGGCTTTCCTTATGCGTGCGCGCCACTTCAAGATATGCTTGAAGTTATTTTTATCCAACACCTCATCTGTGATGAGCTCATGGTTCTTGATACACAGATGATGTAAATTTCAGCGGATGTGCCCCTGCTCGCTCTAGGTTTAGTCATCTCGACCTTATCAAATAGCTGCTTCAGGCAGAACATGATGACGTTGTAATCCTGAGACCTGAAGACCTTGGTGACGAACATGCCATTGGGGGCGAGGAACATGGTGGCCAGGCGAACGGCGTCGATGACGAGTGCGGACTGCGCGGTTGTCGATGACGACGTTGGACGAGCCGTCGTGGAGGACGACGTCGAAGGCGGTGATCCCCTTGGTGTCGATGAGCCTCCGCACGGCGGAGCGGCACCTGGTGGTGGTGATGTCCTCAGTGATGGAGTGCGCGCGGCTCCGGCACCCCTGCTCCTTGGCGAGGTGAGTACTGCTTTCCCTTCGCCTTGCCCATCGCCGCCGCCGCCAGTACTCGGTTCTCCTGTTTGATTGGGCTTGCGGGTCCGTGCAACAGTACTCGTTTCCGGCTCGGGTCACGCCAGCCAGCACGCTAATTGGAGTTCGACTCAAACTCAGAAATGTTCGTTCGTGTTCGCAACAGTACTCCCGCGAATTCTTTTTTTTTGCAGGGTGACTCCCGTCAAATTCGGAACTAAGCTACTCCCTCCGTTCCAAAATAGATGACCCAACTTTGTACTAACTTTAGTACAAAGTTGGGTCATCTATTTTGGAACGGAGGGAGTATATCCTTATATACGTAGGGGTAGTACTCGCGGTGCCCTGGGCCCTGGCTACACAGTTGATACAAACCCACCCGATCCACAGCCGCTAGTTCTATCTATGGCGACGTCGACTCCGGCGCCGTGGTCAGAACTCCCACAAGACGTACTAGACCTCATCATCGACCGCCTCGTATCCTCTCCTCCACGGAGAGGCTTCTTCTCCTCGGCGTGGTCGCTAGTCCAACAGGTCCTTGGTTTCTCCGCTGACTTCCAGAAGGTGCGACGCGACCGTCATTGGGTCTCTGCCGCCGATCGAGCCCGCTTCCGTGCGGTGTGCCGTTCGTGGCATCTGGCTATGCGCCGGCACCTTTCGGCTTCACGGCAGCTACCCTGGATTGTCATGTCAGACGGCTCGTTCTACACACCTTCGGACGCTGTTTGCACCTCGCCACCCCGGCTCCCCACCTTGCCCAGCAACACAACGTGCATTGGCTCCACTGACGATTGGCTCGCCCTCGACTTCACCGATGCCAAGAAGATGCATAGCTACTCCTTGCACAATCCGTTTACTGGCATCACCGTGCCGCTCCCCGAGCTGGATGCGGTCATTGGCCAAGTTTCTGACCTTTTCGAGGTCCGTAAAGTGCTCATGCGATCAACGCCTTCGGAAATCGCCGCTGTCATGACCAATAACTGGAATCACCCCCTCATCTTAATCCGTCCAGGGAAAGGTGTGTGGTTGCCTGAGCCACAAAGTGCTCCTTTCGTGGACATCGTTGACATTGCTTTTCTTGGCGATAAATTATATGGAATCACTGAGGCGGAGGACCTTGTTTCTCTCGGTATAGAATTTTGTAGTGATGGCATACCCACCGTTACTAGCACCGAGTGCCTCATTAGGCACCCACCGGGAAATTCAGGTCGCAGTGTGTGGCGCGATGTTGATGATGACTTTAATTCCAGCAACAATTATAAGGGTGGTAAGGATGAGGTCACAAATAGTTTTGAGGACCATACCAAGGCAGTGAGCGAGGATTCTGAGGAGCGCGCCTTAGATGAACTTCGGAAGAAAACTGGCGATGACATGATTCCCGAGGGCGCTACATGTTGGTTAGATGATGAGGTTTCTTATGAACCCAAGGATATCATCACCGTCATTCGATACCTGATTGAGTCACATGGGAAACTGCTCATGGTGAAGAGACAATTGCATTGGCCTCCATATAGTATCAACTTCACTAGCAAGGTGGAGGTTTACGAGATGGATGTCAATGATGACATGCACTGGGTGCCAGTTTCAGGTGGGCTAGGCGGCAAAGCACTTTTCATCAGCAGATTCTTCTGCAAGTCCATTCATACCTGTGAAGAAGGGGACCGTGATGCTCTTCATTTTATCGACAGTGGTGAAAAATACGATATGAAATCCCAAATTGTGAGCCCGAGCTGGAGAGATATTGATCTCTATAGGTCCACGTGGATATTTTCTCGGGAGCTAGTGGTTTGATAATCTTTGTAACAATATATCTATCATCAGTTAGCTAGGTGATCCAGCGGATCTTTTCTTGAAATCAGTGGTTTAATAATTTCTATAACACCATTTATTTATTTGTGAGAGACGACAAGGCGTCCTTTTATGCATAAAAAGTGTACACAGTACATACTCGACTTCCATCAGATCAATTTCCGTGCTTCATGTAAAGTTGATACATTTCTCAAACGATAAACAGCCTAATGAGTTCTAGTGAAATATACATGCCGCCCAGAAGTTATGTATGAACAAAATTGATGCATATATATATATATATGTAACAATATAATTGGGTTCATCAAAACTAATTAATGTTTGTTTTTATGAAAAATAAACATTTGCACTTGTTCTTCAGTTAGTTGGGTTGTTAGATTGCTCCTTCTCTTTCTGTTGATTGATTATGATCTTTTGAGTGAAGAATGTTAACAAATTGTCACATCATCATGGCTAAGCTATCAATACCCCTAAGTAAGCCACCTCTTAACTTGAAGAGTAGCATAATGAGTGTCCGTTTAATATTATCAGCTTTACACGCTTCATGGATTATTGGAGTTTTATTTAGGGGAGGATTCTATGGTTTATATTCAAACATGTGAACACCGCTATTATATGATAAAACTTCTAATTCCATGCTATTATATGCTTATTTTCCTAACTGACGGAACACAATATATAGTAGAGCATTGTTCAGCCACGCCAATAGCCAATGAAGTTATTTGACAAACAAAAGAGCATATGGCGCTAGCTTGGTGAAACAATCGCGGATGGAGACCGCGAGCTCTGGGGACGCCCTGGGCGATTCCCCATCGCTGTCGGCCTTGCCCCCTCCGTCGGCCACCGCCTCACTCCAGCGCCTCCGCTGCCCCCCCCCCCTCCGCCCCGTCTCGGGTGGTGTGGGCGGACCTCGCTGAGGCTAACGACATTGCGGCGGGCCACCCGATGGTGTGTCGTGATCGCGCTCTTCCCCCTGCCCTTGTTCGTGTGCTGCGGCCTGACGTCACCAGTGACCTTACTCCCAGGGATGGGAGCTCGGCCGCACGCGCGTCCGCCCGACGGCGCCGCCGGCCGCTGAGCTCGCCTCAGCCACCGGAGGGGCAAGGTGCCGCCTTGCAGTCGGGAGGACGTCACCGCAGGCGACGCACGCACGGCTAGGGTGTTGCTAGACGGGCCGACCGTGCCCCGGCGCGCGTGTCCTGGAGAGCTGATACCGCTGCTTCCTCTGGTCCGACCGCCGCGCCGCTGTTGCCATGGCCGGAGCTGGCCTCGGTGATGTCGAGCCGGTCCCCTTCCGCCCTTTCATCCGCCTTTGGTGCCTCCCCCATCCAGTGCTGCTTGGGCTCCGGCCTGCTGCCGGTCCCGGCCTCGACTCCCGGCGGCTCCAAGGGTGGCGCTGGGAAACCTTGCCGCCGCGAGCTCGATTCGGTGGGGAAGGACCGGGCCACGCTGCACCTTGGGCCGGCTCATGGGCCCTCCGTGGGCCTATCTAATGCTGAGCTGCTGCCTGCGGTGACATTGGGCCCAGCCTTGAGGTCCATATGGCCTCCACTAGGGTTTCCAATCCCTCCTGCGTCCGATCCAGTTTCCCCCGCTCCCCGCTCCGGTTCTCCTCCTGCCGCCCCCCTTGTCGGTGTCAAAACCAGCAGATCTCGGGTAGGGGGCCCCGAACCGTGCGTCTAAGGATCGAAGGTAACATGAGGTAGGGGACACGATGTTTACCCAGGTTCGGGCCCTCTTGATGGAGGTAATACCCTACTCCCTACTTGATTAACTTTGATGAGTATAGGGGTTACAAGAGTTGATCTACCTCGAGATCGTAATGGCTAAACCCTAGATGTCTAGCCTATATGATTGTGATTGCATCTAAGGACTAACCCCTCCGGTTTATATAGGCATCGGAGGGGACTAGGGTTGTACAAAGTCGGTTTACAGAGGAAGGAGACGCCAAGCTTGCCATCCACACAAAGGAGAGTCCCGTCCGGACACAGGAGAAGGCCTTCTATCTTGTATTTTCACGACCCATCAGTCCGGCCCATGTCAGACAGGTCGGCTCCCCGAGGACCCCACAGTCCAGGACTCCCTCATTAGCCCCTGAACCGGGCTTCAATGACGATGTATCCGGCGCGCAGAGTGTCTTTGGCATTGCAAGGCACGTTCCTTCTCCGAATACTTCCAAGCAGTCTTCCACACATGATAACAGTATCCGGCTCTGTCTAATAATCACAACCTTTAAGCTGTAAGGGAAAAAATACTCGGAACAAAGAAAGTCGCGTCCATAGGCGATTTTTCCAGCGAGGCGTTATGTCCTGGCCTTGTTAGCATTCTGAACCGTTTAACAGCCTCCGCTTCGTGCTTCGAGGCACGGTTATAGGCACGTCTTGCCAAAGCAGGGATCGTGTCGCCTTATCATGGGATTCTCGTTAATTAGGGTTTGGGTAATCCAACCGTGCCTTTCACACGTCCCCTTGGGAATAGGCGAGATTTAAGTCTCTAGAGGGGACGCTTGACATCCACTGCCTTTATAAGAAGATAAAGGTCCGTCTTTTTACCGCACGCCTTCTTCCTCCTCAGCCCATCCGCCATTCGAGCTCTAGCGCCCAAGTTCCAATCTCTACCATTGCCACCAAATACTCCAGCCATGTCTGGATCTGGAGCGCAGGTCAAGTGGATGGCTTCCTCTGTTATAGAGGATAACATCAAGGAGCTCCGGGAAGCTGGGTACTTGGCCACGGACATAGTCCACCGGCTCCCTGCCAAGAAGCAGGTCATTCCCACTCCGGAGCCTAATGAGAGGGTACTGTTTATTCCCCACTTCATCCGTGGACTAGGGTTTCCTCTCCATCCTTTCGCCCGTGGTCTCATGTTTTACTATGGGCTAGATTTCCATGATCTAGCCCCAACTTCTTGTTGGGGAACGTTGCATAAAATAAAAAATTTCCTACGTTCACCAAGATCAATCTATGAGTTCATCCAGCAACGAGAGAGGGGAGTGCATATACATACCCTTGTAGATCGCGAGCGGAAGCGTTCAAGAGAACGGGGTTGAGGGAGTCGTTCACGTCGTGATCCAAATCACCGGAGATCCTAGCGCCGAACGGACGGCACCTCCGTGTTCAACACACGTACGGTCAGTGTAACGTCTCCTCCTTCTTGATCCAGCAAGGGGGAAGGAGAGGTTGATGAAGATCCAGAGCAGACGACGGCGTGGTGGTGGATGCAGCAGGGATCCGGCAGGGCTTCGCCAAGCGTCTGCGGGAGGGAGAGGTGTAGCAAGGGGGAAGGGAGGCGCCAAGATGCAGGGGTGCGGCTGCCCTCCCTCCCTCCACCTTTATATAGGGTCCCCAGGGGGGTGCCGTCCCTAGGAGATGGGATCTCCTAGGGGGGTGGCTGTCAGGACCCCAACTGAATGTCACATCGATCTAGCATGTAACACCTCATATCACTTTGCGGCCTCACGCACGGTATTCCCACGAGTGTCGCCTTACCTTTGCCCGGGACCGTTTGCGCCTTTTGGCACACGTATATGATAGTGTCGCTAGCATCCATATGATAAGGAGCCCAGGCTGACGTGGCTAGTCGTAAACCCAAAGTGGCACAAACCTACAGGGACAGGCATCCATGACCCAAAGATCGAACGTGTCGGTCATCACGAGTGAGTTCCGGCTGTAGCACTGGCTAGCAGACTCGTGAACCGGGCTGAAGCGGGCTAACAGACTCCGTACTAACGCATGACATTTCAAGGGATGTATACAGAACGAAGAAGGACACATGCCGCCAGCCTAAGTGTTCGGAGCAAGTAGCAAGCTACCATGGCTCGGTGGAAACACTAGGAGACATTTCCGTAAGAGAGGCTACTAAAGATAAACAACTAGATAGTCGATCCCACACATACCAAGCATTTCAATAGCATACACACAATATGCTCGATATGTGCAAATACAACATGGCATCACAACATGACTCTACGACTCAAGTATTTATTCAATAGGCCCGAGGAGCGAGATATTACAAACATAGGTCTCATGACCCAACATTCAGAGCATACAAATCAAAGCACATGCGAAGCTTAACATGTCCGGGTACAGACATCTACAAATGAAAAGACTAGAAGCCCGACTATCTACCAGATCCCGCCGAGGACACAAGATCGTAGCTGAGGTAACAAGCTAAACGTCGAAGTCCACGCGGAACTACTAACAAGACCGAAGTCTCTCTGCAAAAACGTAAAATAGGCAAACGTGAGTACAAATGTACCCAACAAGACTTACATCAGAACTAACTACATATGCATCATTATCAACAAAGGATGGTGGGTTTAACTGCAGCAAGCCAGCTTTGACTCGGTGGCTATCCTAAACTACGACTGCAAGTAACTCTTTTGAGGTGGCGCACACGAGTCCACATATTCACCATATCAATACACCACTATGGATCCGCCCCGCCTCTCTCGAGAACGCCATCCATAGCACTCACGCTTATCTTGCGATTTTAGAGTATCCACTTTCACTTGTCCATGAACTGTTATAGGCAACCCGAAGTCCTTTACGCGGACACGGCTATTCAATAGATGATGTTAACCTGCAGGGTGTACTTCTTCATACATGTTTCCACCACTTAGCGCCCGCACACGACATGTGCTCGGCAGACTTCAAGCTTAAAACCGACGTGGGTGTAGACCACGACCTACCTAGACACTCAAGTCTCGGTCCGTGTTTATCGTGATATTCGGTTCCATCCATGAGGAGTTCCGCCAAGTTTCGCTCACAGCCCCAAACGATGTGAGCAGGGTTCCCGAGACACCAAACAGCGCCTGTGACACGTACACGTGCCTACCGTGATCACAGCCCACCCCTACGGTCAGCCAAGACGGCCTCCAAAGATACTACAAACACGTAAACTACTTGCAACTCCCGGACAGAGGACAAGGGTGAATAAGAAGTCGAAGCGGGTCATATTTCAGGGCCCAATGCATGGTAGTAGCTGAATCATGGATCACAAACACAGAACTCAGTTCCTAAGAACGGCTTCAATGAGACAACCCACCATGTACTCCTACATGGCCTCCCACCGATACCTTTATCAAATCGTGTTCACACACTTAGCTCACACACAGTAGGACATGTTCACACACCTCTGATTCATTCCCGATGAATCAGACCTGACTCAACTCTAAGCAGTAGCAGGCATGACAAACAAGCATGTACGAGTAGGCACAACAAGGCTCAAACAACTCCTACTCATGCTAGTGGGTTTCATCTATTTACTGTGGAATGACAGGACATGCAAAGGATAAAGGGGTTCAGCTACCGCAGCAAGTAACAGATGAATCGTTGTTGTCCTAATGCAGTAAAAATAGAGCAGGAGCAAGAGGGTGGGATTTTATCGGAATGAACAAGGGGGTTTTGCATGCCTGGCACTTCTGAAGATAATATAGTTCTTCATTGGTGTCATCGAACTCATCGTCGGAACCACGTCTATCGAGAGGGGACAAATACCGGCAACACAGAAGGAAACACAATCAATGCAATGCACAATATGATGCATGATCATGACATAGCAATATACTGTGGTTTGAGCTAATGCAACTAGCAGCAAGTTAAATGAAGTTGGTTTGAACCCTAGATTCAAATTCAAACTCCATATGTGATTATTCAAATGCCAATTTAAATGATTTGTGCTAAACAGCAGCTATAAGTTGATCTAACATGCATGAGAATGGTACAGATGGATAGATTGGATTTTTCTGATCATTTTTCATATATAATTTGTTTGATTTGGAGTTACGGTTGAATTTCTATGAATTTTAGAAGTTTTGGGCATTTTCTAGAAATAATAATTCATTTAAGATTTATTTAAATTCCAGAAAGGAATTATTGCGCCAGCATGACGTCAGGGTGACGTAAGCAGGTCAACATGCTGGTCCAGTCAA